>CM038722.1:21942106-21977106 GCA_021613375.1 Megaleporinus macrocephalus
TGTAATCATTAAATGTAGATCTTGAATTGTTGCTGCGGTTCTGTTCGTACCGGTCAGATCTGGTCTGTACTGGTTATTATCTGTTCTGGGTTGTTTGTTTTGTGCTAGCTGCGCATGCTAGCTCTGCTGTTTGTTGATACTCACTGCTAAATTGGAGAAATATTGATATTGTCCAATCTGGCCCCCGGATCTAGAGGACTGCTTATTTGACGGAGATGTTATGTTTCTTTTTACGTATAAGACTTTTTATCTTCTTTATCCAGGCTGACACACTCCTGTTTTAATCTGTTCAGTCTGTTTACAAAAGTATAACAAACTCGGCCTCTGTTGTAATTTCAAGTCAGTTATTTATATTTATAAAGTAGATACAGACTTCCATTATAGGGATTCTTGGCAGTTTTTCGGAGGCCTTCAAATTATTTATATCGATATCTGAATTATATGGTATCGACCAAAATTAAGGAATATATCGCAATATAAATTTTAGCCATATCGTCCAACACTAAGCATGTTCAAAGAGTATTCAAAGAAAACTTGGTGGAGGACGTGCCATTGGAGGATGAAAGTGAATTCTCCACTGCTGTCTTCATATATTCATTAGTGTGATGTTAAATTTTGTGATTGCGACCAACACATCGAGCCAGTGCACTGAAAAAACATGACACTAACAAATCTTTAACCTTAAACTTGCAGGTAGAGATATTTGTATGTAACTACAACTGGTCAACTTTTACAGAGTCAACTTTTAATATTTACACGTCTACATGTGAGAAGCTGAGCTTGCGTTAATCAACTGTTTTCATTAGACCAGATCTTTCTAAGTCTATGCAGAAGACGTTAATACAGCAAAGGCCACGATTTAAAAAACTGCAGGCAAAATCTGGGCAAACACCTCGACCTTTACTTTATTATATCCGGCTTTATATGGTGACTCGTAGCACACAGACACCAATTCTTAGCATGTTAAGCCTCCAGACTCAGTATTGCTACCTCAGTTTCAGTTTAAGGAAAAATAACTTACTTAGTGCTGCTTTATATATAGAAATGTAATTGCTATTTACTAGGGGTGTAGGGCCTACAACGCTAGGGCCAGACCAATATATCATTTGTCCAACATTAACGTTTGATAGGTTTGTCTGTGTTTTCAAATATACCATAAACAATGCAGTAATGCTAAAACAGCAGGACCTCTCAATTTTATCAATGCCTAGTCAAACAGTCATTTTGCTTCATACGTGAAACACACGCACAGGTGTTTTTGTCCATCCTACTATTGTGAGAAGACAACAAAGAACTTGTAGCTGTCACGAAACTGCTGTTGAGAAGAAGAATAAAATAACCCACACACATATCCAAGCAAGGGGTGTAGGAAAATATCGAAAATATTTAAACACACAGTATCGATACACAGATTCCTGACAGACAGTGAATCATTGTGTGTTGTGTTTAAAGCTCTGACCACTAGACGGCAGTGTTGTAATCCATTTTCAGCTCCACTCCAACATTAACAAGCAGCACAAGGGCGCAGTGCTATTGTAAGCATTGATAAACCTATTTATATAGTGGTGTGTTTTAATAGTAGGATTTGAAAAATCGCAGTATATCACTTTACTTGCATTATCACAATATAACACGATATATTGAATCGTGACCGCTGTATCACTTTACAAATTGTATTGCCTGGCTCTTGCAAATACACAGCCCTACTATTCACCAATCGAGGGAGCGCGGGACGCAACTTAATGCAGTGTAAGAGGTCCCCCAGACGTATTTATTTATTGTTACAGAGTTCAGCAGGTCCAAAAAGAACATGCTTTTGGTCGTATTCCACTTGCAATACTCAAAGCAAATTCCTAAAGTTATGAGACAGAGCTTCACCCTGAAGGCAGTTTGAGAACTATGGAAGAACCCTCTTCATCTAAAGTGTTTGTGATTATTCAGTTGTGTGTAGAAATCACAGAATTCATGGCTATATTATTAAGCCCTGCGCTGAAGCATTTAAAGAATCCACAGCATGGGTCAGACAGGCTGAAGTGCAGCCACCACATGGCGGGGTTGGTTTGTGACACATGCCTTTCATATCTTCCCTGAGTTCTCAGCTGCGTTATCCTCATGCTCCCTGTAAGACTCTGGGATTTCACGGCTCTCTATACATCTCGAGGATTGTAGAGGATTCTTTCAGGTGACATCACAGCCTGTGCATCCCGGCCTGCTCAGGAAGGAAACCCCATCCACAAACAAAGGCAGGAAGTACCACAGCCAGCAAGCACTATTTCCCTTTCACTAAATATGGCACGGCCCTGCCTGACGCTCTGCTGTCTTTGTTCAGCCAGAGACACGGAACTGGTCCCCCTCTGCATGTAGGAGAGGGAAACAGAACAAAACGCTCCCAGTGGCAGGCTGTATATGTGAGCTCTTAGTTTTAACTAGTTATTGAATGTGGGGCCATAAAACGGTCCACAGACATAGTTTCAGTTTACTCAGGCTTATTGCAGTGATGAAGGGCACCTTCACATGAGCCTTACGAGTTTCTAAATGCAGTCACTGTCTGTATCAACTAGGGTTTGCATCAACTAGGTTTCAAACCAGGTTTCAATCTGCATCAACCAGGTTTCAAACCAGGTTTCAATCTGCATCAACCAGGTTTCAAACCAGGTTTCAATCTGCATCAACCAGGTTTCAAACCAGGTTTCAATCTGTATCAACCAGGTTTCAAACCAGGTTTCAATCTGCATCAACCAGGTTTCAAACCAGGTTTCAATCTGTATCAACCAGGTTTCAAACCAGGTTTCAATCTGTATCAACCAGGTTTCAAACCAGGTTTCAATCTGCATCAACCAGGTTTCAAACCAGGTTTCAATCTGCATCAACCAGGTTTCAAACCAGGTTTCAATCTGTATCAACCAGGTTTCAAACCAGGTTTCAATCTGCATCAACCAGGTTTCAAACCAGGTTTCAATCTGCATCAACCAGGTTTCAAACCAGGTTTCAATCTGTATCAACCAGGTTTCAAACCAGGTTTCAATCTGTATCAACCAGGTTTCAAACCAGGTTTCAATCTGTATCAACCAGGTTTCAAACTGTATCAACCAGGTTTCAAACCAGGTTTCAAACCAGGTTTCAATCTGTATCAACCAGGTTTCAAACCAGGTTTCAATCTGTATCAACCAGGTTTCAAACCAGGTTTCAATCTGTATCAACCAGGTTTCAAACCAGGTTTCAATCTGTATCAACCAGGTTTCAAACCAGGTTTCAATCTGTATCAACCAGGTTTCAAACCAGGTTTCAATCTGTATCAACCAGGTTTCAAACCAGGTTTCAATCTGTATCCACCAAGTTTCAAACCAGGTTTCAATCTGTATCCACCAGGTTTCAAACCAGTTTTCAATCTGTATCCACCAGGTTTCAAACCAGTTTTCAATCTGTATCAACTAGGTTTCAAACCAGTTTTCAATCTGTATCAACTAGGTTTCAAACCAGTTTTCAATCTGTATCAACTAGGTTTCAAACCAGGTTTCAATCTGTATCAACCAGGTTTCAAACCAGGTTTCAATCTGTATCAACCAGGTTTCAAATCAGGTTTCAATCTGTATCAACCAGGTTTCAATCTGTATCAACCAGGTTTTAATCTGTATCATCCAGGTTTTATGTACCAAACATAGGGCTGGGCAATAATACAATAACGATAATTATCACAAAATAACATTGCCTCGATAGAATTATAAGACATAGTCAATAGAAACACGATAGAGTGAAGTCCATGTTTTGAGAGACAACACGAATAGCTAATGAGAATGAAAATAGTGCCGCCCCAAACCAATTAAGTGGCTGAACTAGAGTTCCAGTCATTTCATGTTTGGTTGAAGCGCACAGGACAGAGTGTAGGCGTAGCGGCAGCGTAACCCACATGCTAGTGTTTTGGTTACTGCAGGCATTCACACTAGAGTGGTGAGAACAAAATAAGAGAAAATGAGGACAGAAAGCGTTAACGTGAGCGACACCATTCCCGAAGAACACACCTCAACGGACACAGTCCAGAGCTCTGGAGGGGTAACACGAGAAACAAGCAGGGCCATTCTAGACTTAATGTATTAAAGGGTAACTTAAAAGCATGTGATCTATAAATGGTTAAAGACTAAAAGTCTACACTCCGACTGGACTTTAAGAGGCACAAATGTCACGTAGCCTACACGCCTCTCACACAAGAACTATGACAGTTAATGGACTATATATGTTGCAGAGAACTAGATAAACAGGTAAACAGGTGCTGTCCTGCTGCTGTGCTGATGAAGCTCTACGGGATGTTTGAGCTTCAAGGTCTTGTGTACAGCAGTTGTACTGTTGATCATCTCCACTGTGCAGAGCTGACAGAGCACCACACTGTTGTGTTTGTGTGAAACACTCCCACAACTTTAGATGCACACCAGCGATTATTTGTAGCTGCAGCTTGTGTTCCGGATAAATCCATGCTTTCAGTGAACCCAGCCATCTTTGCTACGCATCGACGCACGTTATGCTAATCTACGTAATTTCACAATTAATTATGTTGACCCAGCCCTAGCTGAATGGGAGAACATACAGAAATGTGTTGGTTTTTGTGACCAAAAAAAAAAAAAAAAAAAAAAAAGAAAATAAGCAAATAAATAAAATAAAATTTAGAACAGTCTATCTTGTTAAATTGCATATCGTAGTTGTCCAAAGAAAACCAAGCATCTCCAAAATCGCCCCAAAACATTCTTTACTTGCAATGTCAGTCAAGAATTCTCCCCAACCTATTTTTAGAACATTTTTATTGGCAAATTTTACATGAAACGTTCAAATAACGTTCAAATAACGCAGAAAAATAAAACAATCCACAAAAACAGTTATACCTGGTTTTCTTTGGACAGTGACAGTATATGGACTGTATAGGCTGAGAGCGAACAGTAGGTTATAATGCTTCACAAACTATAAACTCTTAGTTCTTTAAACCGTTTCCATGATATGGGCCCTTCAAAACTAGTTGAACACAATGAATGTTTTCTTATACAAGCAACCTTCGCTTCTGAGCACCTTCTGTTTGGAAACAAATCTGCTGAAGGTGGCAGGAGTGCAATAGATGGGCTAATTTTAACAGAGGTGCTAGTTTCATCATTCAACAGAAAGTAGACGACGTAGAAGCTGAAACGTACATCATAAACTGCAATATCTATTGTTTATTCTCTTCAAGGGAAACGTCACTGTCAACCACCCCCAAAAGCATAACGCTGGTCAAAAAGCCAGGGCTTTAGACACTGTGCAAATGAATCACACTAACTGTCTCCCTGTATCACCCTTCCAGTCACTCTTAGGTGAAATGTTCCTATAAGCCTGTTTCTATTGGTTTAAGACAGCACAGAGCCTCTATAAGCACCACACTGCCCATGGCTCTCTTGCCGCATAAGCTTTAATCTATTTAAGCTTTAATCGGCCGTTTAACGTCCTACACTTTGCACAGAGGGAGATTTACAATGCTTGTTTTATAAAAAAACACATCAAATTGGGTTGCAACAAACCCTGCAATAGTTTACTGGTCTCAGGGGACGGATTTCAGGATCCATTATATAAATAAAAAAAACAGAGCTGTGAAACATCTTTTAGCCTCTAACGGGTCAATCAGGAATTGTGGTAAGTAGTAATTCAAACTTCAGTACAATGATCAGAAACATTTTTAAAAATAAAATAATTGACTGTATGTTATATAACAACACACAGAAGGGATTATGGAGCTCTTTTGGTAATTATCGGTTGGTTCATGAATGAAGCCTCATATCTTAGTTTTATTTCATATCTTATTTATTTCATACCTCATATCTTAGTTTTATTTTATTTCTTATATAAATCATGCCAATTCTATGTTTTTAACTAGGTTATAAATATGTTACTATTTGTTACTGTAAGGTTTTTGAGAAGTTAAAAAATCCAGAATTACTTGCATCGCTCAGGAAACTTGTTCAATAAACACCACATACACCAACCGGCCACTTCATCAGGTACAACTCCTTATATCTACACTCACTGTCTATTTAATCTGCTCTACTTATCACACAGGTGCACTCTGAAGTTTACACTACATTTACTGACTGTACTCCATCCATCCATTCATCCATCCATCTATCCATCCATCCATCCATCCATCCATCCATCCATCCATCCATCCATCCATCCATCCATCCATCCATCCATCCATCCATCCATCCATCCATCCATCCATCCATCCATCCATCCATCCATCCATCCATCCATCCATCCATCCATCCATCCATCCATCCATCCATCCATCCATCCATCCTCTGGGGATCTGGGTCATGGGGGTAGCAGTCTAAGCAACCCAGAAACCCAGAATTCCCCCTTCCCAGCCACCTCCTCTAGCTCCTCCGGTGGGATACCGTTTCATTCCCAGGCCAGTTCAGAGACATAATCCCTCCAGCGTGTCCTATGTCTTCCCCGGGGTCTCCTCCCGATTGGAAATGTCCGGAACACCTTCACCTTCTGTGTCTCTGTATATTTTGCAAATCCCCTTTTAACCTGGTCTCCAAAGGCCAGGACCACCACAGAGCAGGTACTATTTGTGTGGTGGATCGTTCTCAGCTCGGCAGTGACACGGACACGGTGGTAGTGGGTTAGTGTGTGTTGTACTGGAAACGAGTGGATCAGACACAGCAGTGCTGCTGGATAGTTTGGGTTGGTGGACTATTCTTTGTCCAGCAGTGACCAAGAGGTGTTTAAACACATCAATACCACATCAGTGTCAGTGCAGTGATGAGAAAGATACACCACGTAAACTGAATATAACAGATCTCTGGTGGTCCTGTGAGGGTCCTGATCATTGTAGTTCTACAATTACAGACTGTACTCCATCTCTTTCTCTGTATACTTCGTTAGGCCCCTTTCACTCTGTTCCTCAACGTGCACCTACATAAACGGTGATAAGATGTTAATAAAATACACAGTGAGTGTAGAAACAAGGAGCTGTACCTGATGCAGTGGTCGGTGGCGGTATAATGATTTAAATATTGTAATAGTTTGGGATAAGCTTACCATTATTCGTAAAGGAGTCTTGTTTTATTTCAAGAATAGCATATTCTTTAAAAATGGGGAAATAAAATTGCTATTGCTACAGTGTTCAAAAACTCCTGTACTGTCGATGACCACTTTGTGTTCAAGGGTATAAATATTAACTCAGGTGATTATTGTTATGGGGCTATGTAGCTTAAAGTCTGGATCAATCCACTGAGCTGTTAAGCTTAACATGGAGGTGGGACAGACGTTAGAACTCCATATATCGCTTGTAAAGCTTGGTGATGTAATGTTATTTTTCAGAAGTTGGTCTATGTGGGCGTAAACCGTTTGATACAGCTCTGGAAGAGAAGCATTTCTGAAATCTGAAAAGTATTTCCTGGTAGGAACAGCAGAGCGTTGATCCAGGTGGAATAATAAGCGGCAGACACGTCTTCTACAGTCGAGAAGATCTGCTTATCTAGAACTATAAACTCAATCACTCTGGCTGTGGTTCCTTTAGCTCTCTGGCTGTTTCTGCTGCTGTTCTGTTCGTACCGGTCAGATCTGGTCTGCACGGTTCTCTGGGTTATTAGTTTTGTGCTAGCTGCGTGTGCTAGCTCTGCTGTTTGCTGATACTCCCTGTATTCAGCTGTGTGGTGTCTCTGAAGTGGTGTATCAGATTAATAGTGTTAAATGTCTTTGTCTTGGTTCCCCCATGAGAGATGTTGATTTTACTAATTTTACAAATTTTACAAAATGCCTGGATGAGTCTGAGTCACATACAGTAAACAACTGCCAGACGGACAACATGTTTTCTATCAGCACATGCAGGGAACACCATGTCACTTTAGTCATTCTGTGGAAAATGAAAGGGTGTGTGTTTCCACCTAGCGGTTCAGATAGGAATTGCAGGGAGCTGGCTGGAGGAGGTTTCACGCAGGGTTCCTCTTCCGGGATTAAACACTAGCTGGAAATACAGAAATTATTTTTTCAACGCCATCGATCGGCTCAATTGGAGAAATATCAGCAGATTGCCGATCACATATTTTGATTAAAAATCGTCCGATACCGATACATAGCCGACCGATCCTTCCATCTATAATTATAATTATTATTATTACTATTTCAAAATTCACTGCGAGACGCCACCTCCATAAGCAGATGCTTTATTGAAGAGTTTTATGAAGGAAGCCTTTTCTAAAAGCAGGTCATGAATGCAGGGCCTGAAGTTTGCAACATGTATTTGGAACTAAAATGGTGTTCAGATACGACCCAAACTGAACACTCTGGCTCTTTTGAAAATCAATGGCTTAATGAGTTCCATTAAATACTGGAGATTTTAGCACAAGATCTACCTGACTCTAACAAAAGGCTGAAGACCTGCTCATGGATAGGCCTTTCAGCAAGTTACTGACCCTAAATACACATCCATATACATACACAGAAATGGACACAAGTTTTGTAACGGCTGTCTCAGTATACAGATTTGAGCCCAGCTGAAAACCCAAATATAGAGGGCTGTCCTTGAGTGACAGTCCAGAAATATCAAACAAATGGAATTGTTCTGCAGGGAGGAGTGGTCCACAAGCCACAAAACAAGTGTTTCTTATGAATATGCCATATGGAGCCACACCTAGTTAACAGCTTTACTGAAAGTGCTGTTATTCTCACCTGCGAAGGCTTCACCAAACAGAGGTATTTTTGAAAGCTGTGTTGCTGAACACTATTTAGTTCACACTGTAGAGATAGAAACGCAGACTGTGTGATTAATTCAGGATATTGTTTTTGTCTCATTTTCATTCTGGAGCTGTCTGTAGGGTCTAACGGTCATTAGCTACTGTCGTACGTACTGCAGCGCTGCAATGTGAGCAGGAAGTGGATTTGGATGGAGGCACAATTTCTCAACAGTCAGCTGGACTTTCAAAGGGATCAGACAAAGCGCTTCCTCGCGATACACTCACCACTTCCTTTGACCTCCCTCACATAGTTACTAGGGAACCAGCCGGTCTTGCCGTTGAACGTTCCCTCCCACCAGCCGCCATCTTCCTGCCGCGTCACCTGGATGATGTCACCCTTGTTGAAGCATAACTCGTCCTCGTTGGTCTGCTGGAAATTAAACCGCGCCTTCACCAACAACTGAGCTGAACTGTTCTCAGACATGTCCTGAGAGAGGAAGAGAGAGAGAATTTTTTTTTAATTAACTGCACCTTTAATAGGGTTCCAGTAATAAATCTGTATTAGATAGATAGATAGATAGATAGATAGATAGATAGATAGATAGATAGATAGATAGATAGATAGATAGATAGATAGATAGATAGATAGAGATGACAGTAGTGCAGTTAACCAGTGTAGACCACTTTGGTAGTGCAGATATGACGTCGGCTGTGCTATAATAACATAATTGTTGATTTCTTTTATTAAATTAAATGTTATTCTTCATGTTAGAGGTGCCTGTTCATAATTATATCCAAACAAGGTACCTCGATATCACTGATTTACATCAATATCAATAAATCTGCAGACGTGTATCTCTAGTAGGGGTGGGCGATATGGCCCTACAATAATATCATGATATTTCATGGTATTTTTGCAGTAACGATACTCTTGGCAATATGATAATTCAAGAATTCACTACTGCAACTCCAATTTAATTTTATTATTGCATACGATATGATATGGCACACCCCTAACTGAGATATTAAAAAATATAATAATTTTTTTATCAGATTGTAGTAGAAGTCAATGATCCAGAATGTCACGATACTAAATAATGCACTCCAAATATCTCCATATATCCAGGACTGAAGTAATATGAATGATACTGGACTGATTAAATCTGTCTCTAGTAGATATAGAATGTAAAATTAGAAAAGTTTGATTTTTTTTTTGCTAAAAACAGTAAAAAGTAGTACCTGGTGTGATAATTAGGGATGGGTGATATGGCACGATATTTCAGGGTATAATATCGTTCACCATATTCAAAAATGTTGGTGATATTATAGTGTACGATACGATATGGCACACCGCTAATCTCTAGTGTTAGGTGCAGGTTGATGGTTATATTTTTTCCTTTCATCAATAGGTAACCCAGCTATCAGTTAAAGAAAACCTAACTTTCCTCACTTTATTTCCTTAAAGAGTTGCATGTAAACATTGCATTCACCCCACATTTCACATGGCGACACTACGCTGCACAAACAGCCGGTTTTTAAATTTAACAAAACAAGCACATTTACATACACATCCTTATTTATAACATACATCAGTTTAGTTTAGTTCCACCTATTCACATTCATGATATAAGCAGCATTTCTGTCTGCACTGCTTTTTGAATGAGGTGCAATAACAGGCAACCAATCAGAAAAAAGATCATTTGTATATTTCAGTCTTAAAGCCACAGTACTGGAAAATCTGTTCAACTGGGATAAAAGAGGTTGGAAAATAATCATGTAAAAACTAATTATAACTACTTTTGATACGATCACCTTGATACCATCACCAATCATCTAAATCAAGTTAAATTAAATGTATTCAAAATGAGCTGATTTAAAAATTAGCTACAGAGCAATAGGTTTAGTTTTACGTCAGAAAAGCTCACACTGCACTAAAACGCTCCATCCTTACACGGCTGTGCACTCACAAGTACGCAGTAAGGTAAGTAGTCGCCATGCTGTGTTTAAGCATTTCCTTTTGAGAAGAAACGTTTATATGTGGACTACTGAGTTCTTTTAGACACAGCCTTCAAGACAGGAGCTCCGAGTGCAGGTGGGTTTGTGGGGTCTCTCCACCTGTACTGGGGAGCAGTTGTGATAGTGTTTGTGTACAGGTAAAAACACACTGTATTCCAGGCTAATAGAAATCTGCCCAGACAGAATATTTAGAGACAGACAGCTTTGTGTTTGACTTCCAGAGTCAGTAACACTTCAGCAGATTCTCCTTCACTGCCAGTTTGAATTTGGTATAGCAGCTGGTGTGAACATAACTCTGGGTGCGGTAGGAGAAACAGAACCTTCTTTAATAACTTAATGCAAATTGCACTGAGCTGCACTGACCAGCCAGACAAAAGCAACGTGTACAAACAGTAATGCACCCACATAGCAGCGTCTGCACAACATTTAAAATTCATTTAAATAATTTTTATAACTGACATGTTATTTTACATCCTGCATTGTAGACGGACACGTCCCTCACGGCAAGGAAGAGGGCGGAGTACACTGTGCTGCGTGCAGTAGACTAGTACCATTGCAGTGTTCACACAGCTTACATGACATCAGCTGGTACCAGTATGTTAAGAACTTTTAATGCATTGTCCACATACTACAGTGCTAGTTTAGCCACACACACACACACACACACACACACACACACACACACACACACACACACACAGATTACATAGTACTTAGCATTGCTAAGTAGTACTGCTAAAACTAGTACTAAGTAAATACGTGTTGACCTTATAACTGATGCAGCTCTGGTACAATTTGAATTGTGTTTTTTTTTTTTTTTTTTTTTACTTTATTATTAACTTTCGTACTTACCAAACTGCGGTACTGGTTGTGAACTATTTTGTATGATCTTCTGTGGGAGGGCTGCGTGTTGAGGGAGTCAAAAGACTTGATCCGCAGAGAGGAGGACTGCCGCATACATACGGAGTCACTGCCTACACCGATATCTACACACACAGAGAGAACAACAGCACACCTTAAATATGACTCAATAAAAACACAAACAGACTTCAAGTTTCCTTTAGATATCTTATTTAACCATAAACTTTAACCACCTATACTTTAACAACCTATAGGTGTTTAATATTGCTAAAATACTAATAAATCTTTGTGTTGCTGTGTTACTATATATCCTAATACTGGGATTAGGCTAGGCTAGGATGTTAAACTGTCTTGTTCCTATTTTTTTTTGGAAACTAATTACATATAAATATTAATGCATTAATAAACATAGTCGAATGGTCTCAGCGTAACCTATTATCAAATAATCATTAGCAGTCATCTTTATTCTTTATTTGGATCCCCATTAGCTTCCACAATGTGGTCGCTAGTCTTCCACACCAAGCCAAAATCAATCAAAATAAACAATCAATAATCAACCTAAATCAAACAAATGCAACAGATGAGAATCATATATGCTTAAACAAATTTTGTTTCAATGACTTTTTAAAAGTAAATGTATTTATTATCTGCCTGTTGTTTATAGGAAGCATGTTCCAAGCCAAGAAAAACCTATAAAGAACAGTTCTCTTCATAAAATTAGATTTTGGATTTGGCACCACCAGTTGTCACTTGGCATTTTTATACCCATGACAAAAGCCTGAAAAAAATCATTTTTCATGAAAGAAATGAGGCGGATTTTTCCAAATAACATTATGCATAAATAACAAAAGACAAGATTTTAATTTAGCTTCCACAGATAACCATGATAATCGTTTATGAATTTCACACACATTAGCAATGACGAGCTAGTCTGGCTGCCCTGTTCTGTACAATTTGAAGGTTTTTTTAGATGTTTATCAGCAGCACTTGACCAAACCACTAGGCAATATTCCAAGTGTGACAAAATAAGTGACCACACCACATCAGTCATAATTGATAATGGAACAAATGAAGAACATTTCCTTGAAATTGAATGCCTTTTCCCATCATTGACACAATATGATCGATTTGGTCAGAACCAGATAACAAATGATCTAATCTGACTCCCAATAAAAACCTGCTCAACTAACAATCCTTATTTAGACTAATTAAGTTCATTAGATTTAGCAAGTGTTCCCCTACTACCAAAAACGATGCATTTAGTTTGAGCTATGTTTAATACTAATTTATTTGATCTCACCCATTTAACAATGCTTTGTAGCTTAACATTTAAATTGCCTCTCAAATCCACCAAGGTTGGTGACGCACAGAACAAAGCAACATCATCAGCATACATGACTACTTCAGAGTTATTGGCAACATAAATCACTTAAAAATATAGAAAATAAAAGTGGACCTAAACAAATCGTAAATGTAATAAGGGTGCCAACATGGGGCTGACTAGGCAATACATACTATAAATTAAATACAGTATACTTTATACCAACAACTGCCTCTATAGCTGTATTTAACACAACCCATGAAGTGGCTAAGAATGATAGCATGAAAACAGACAGTTACAACATATATCCCCCAGTGAGCAAGCCAGAGGCAGCAGTGGCAAGAAAAACTCCCTCCAACTGGAGGAAGAAACCTTCGGAGGAACCAAGAGTCACAGGGGAGACCAATCCTCCTCTGGTCATACAGTATTTACAGTTTAATAAACTAAATATCAAAGAATAGCTGAGAGAATCTCTGTTTGAAGTCTGGATGGCAAAGCTTTAGAAGCTGCACTAGTAGAGGCAGTCTCTGACTGAGTCTTTATGAAAAGTGGGAATTAATTGAAACAGTCCCATCCTATCTTAATGCTGGTGCATCTGAATGGCACAGTTATGTAAGTGAGAGTGTTGCAGTTGGCACAGATGAAAAAAAATAAATGAGTGGAGCAAATAACTCACTATTCTGTAAAGTTTATATCAATTTGCACCATTATTGGTAGAGAGTGGTGGATTCTGCCGGTTGCTGGAAGTGATTGAGCCTTTGCCTCTTTTTAACATCCACACTTTATCCAGAAACACAAGATCAGACCATAACTGTACAAAAACACCCCCCACCCCACTTACCTGCAGTAGCCTTGTTGAGTGCCACCAAGGAATTCAGCACCTTGGTGAAGTTTTGGCCCTGGAACAGGTCATCAGGCTCGAAAGTCTGAGAAGAAAAACACAAGTTCAACCTAAAACAAACTGCACAGCTGATTTAAAAGTCTGAAACTCCTCTCTAGTTTTCCACCAAACTAAACTCCCCCAACTAAAAGCCTCTCACTGATAAACTAAGTGGGAAAAGCCACATCTCCTGCAGAAACGACCAGTGTAAAAGTGTAAAGTTCTTGTTTGATGCATCTCCGATTCCAATTTCAAACAAAACACTTGTACAAAATCAAACTGTCTCTTCAAAACTACCCGGCCCTGCTAGCTTAAGTCTCTGAAGAATGCAGGCCACATGCCTCTGCATCTGCCAGCACCTCCGACCACATACAGCTTAAGATTCCACCTGAGGAGGAAAAGGAGCTTTAGGCCTGAAGCACAGTTCAGCACTCAGTTATAACACTCAGCCTTCAAAGCCACAGCTGAGCTAATGAAGCTACGACGTACTGGAAGTAAACATATATCAGTAGTATTACGCAAAATCATCACACACTCGCCTCCAACCACATCGTCTATACACAAACATCAAACCACATGTTTCTGTACAACTTGGATTTAATAAAAATAAAATAAAAAAAAATACAGCAAAATATTCAGTTCAATTAATGCAACCACTTATGTAACCACAGCTATGTACAATTTAGGTTCTCGGGTTCTAAATCACAGATAATGAGTTTAACTGCTCTGAAATATTAGTAGGCATAAGCACAGCACAGTAACTGGTTTCATGCAATGAGATTTCTATATTAGTGTTTTTTTATTTAATGTATAGTTTTAGTTTGAACATTTTCACAGCATTTCTTTTTCAAAATGTAGGTTTTATGATCTACATTTCTAACACATCTATGAATCAGCCATTTCAAAACACTACTTGAAGCTACACCATGTGTTCAAAATGCTTATTGACTAAAAATCCATGGTAAAGATCTGCTTAAGGCCTATATTACCTAAAAAAGAGATTAATCTTATTTTATTCAGACTTTCAACTGAATAAGATCAGGTATGTCTGATTAACTTATAAAACAACATAGACGGGCTGATGGTTGAATTCTTTCTTTTTTTTTAAACAACATAACACATATGGCCAAGAAGCATGACAAAGAAATAGGAAAACTGTAAATAGACAAAATAAAACACAGGATTTTTTAAAATAACCCTAACAATGCCCCGAACAATCTGTATCCTTTGAGAGATAATATATTCCTTTATTATTTGTGGTTGGCACATCCATTATGGACATAATCTCTTACATGAAACGAGCTGATTTAAAGAAAAATATTATTCAAGGAGTTGTCATATGTTAATGTTAATATGTGCACATCTGCATCACAGCACAAAAGCACAATAATGCACATGGGAAGCATAAAGATGCACATAACTCTGAGACCAAGATTCAATTTATAAACATTTGCTGTGTCTTGACTCTAGAGAGAACTTTCCAAAGTCAACTGTACTTCAAACAAAATAAGCCCCAAAAATCACATCCCCTAGAAACCCAAATGGCTACTTTAGCCTCAAAATTACAGTGTAAAACTGAAGGAACAACTCTGAACCCCAGGTCTTGACAGATGGTTTAAATGGCGCAAATTTGATTCTTTGATTACAACAGCAATATGCAAGACATCACAATTAAAATAAACTAAAAAAGAAAAAGAAAGAAAATAGCGAAAGATCGAATATCGGGATATTATGTTTGGTGATACTGTATCGATCCTCAAAAACAGTATTGATACACAGATTCCTGGCTGACAGTGAATCATTGTGTGTTGTGTTTGAACCTTTGACCACTAGATGGCAGTGTTGTAATCCATTTTCAGCTCCACTCCAACATTAACAAGCAGCACAAGGGCGCAATGCTATTGTAAACTTTGATTAACCTGTTCATATAGTGGTTTGTCTAGCCTTTTGATTGCAATCACGAAATGTATTGTATCGCCAGGTTCTTGCCAATACACAGCCATAATATATGTGTATATATATATATATATATATATATATATATATATATATATATATATATATATATATATATATATATATATATATATATATATACACACACACACACACACACACACACACAGACACAGACACAGACACAGACCTTTCATTACCCGGCAAAAAAGAAAACAAGTGACAAAAACAGCAGCAAAAGTGTTAACATTAATGTTACGTCCTACCACTGGAAACAGATCTCAGGGCTTCAAAAAGGTAAAATGTTTAATATTGAATGCTAAATAACGGGTGGGGGGAGAAACAAGGGAGGGAGGAGAAGTGACGGTGCGGATTATGCCTTCAAAAGACTGCATCATCATACATACGGCTCCTTGAAAGAACTGGGATGGGCAGTTGGACCTCCGAACATGGTGCTAAGCTACACAGCTCACAGCATGGACAGCATGCTGCTTATGCAAATGTGTGTTGAACCGGCCTTCAATTGAACTGCTTTGCATACATGCCATAAGGAATTTTCCAAACACTGTATAAGAAATACTGAACGCTAATAACACACTGTGAGCTTTAACATAAACCACATCTACAGTTAGCACTGTGATGGACCGGGGCTGAGCAATGTAAATATATCCCGGCACAGCATATGCAAACACAGTGGCAGCATGCAAAAAGCCAAACAGACGCAGTCATTCACGCAGTGTCACACTTCATCCTTCACTACAACACTCCCTGCTACAGTCCTGCCATGAACATGCTGCTGACTCTCACGCTCTCCCACACCCATGAGACAAACATCATTAACTTTGCATGAGCGCAATATGATCGGGCATGCAGAGGCTGTGTAAAGCCTTGACTACGACTATACATTACTTTAAAGACTAAAGAATCTCACACTATCTAACAGGGCTGTGTTTTGGCAAGAACCTGGTGATTCAATACATATTGTGATACAGTGGTCACAATTCAATGTGTCGCAATATATTGAGATACTGCAAGCAAAGTGATATATTGTGATTTTAAAAATCCTGCTATTAAAACACACCCCTGTATGAACAGGTTTATCAATGATTACAATAGTATTGCGTCCTTGTGCTGCTTGTTATTGTTGGAGTGGAGCTGAAAATGGATTACAACACTGCCATCTAGTGGTCAGAGGTTTAAACACAACACACAATGATTCACTGTCTGCCAGGAATCTGTGTATAGATACTGTGTTTTTGAGAATCGATACAGTATCACCAAAAATATTATCCTGATATTCCATGTTTTGATATTTTCTTACACCCCTGCTATCTAATTGGTTTCTGCATATTTTTGGGGTAAATTAAATCTTTTGGATAACACACACACAATTTAATAGTGGTGTAAGAAAATATTTAATATTGAATATTGGGATATTATGTTTAGTGATACTGTATCGATTCTCGAAAACACAGTATCAATACACAGATTCCTGGCAGACAGTGAATCATTGTGTGCTGTGTTTATACCTGTGACCACTAGATGGCAGTGTTGTAATCCATTTTCAGCTCCACTCCAACATTAACAAGCAGCACAAGGGCGCAATGCTATTGTAAGCGTTTATAAACCTGTTTATATAGTGGTGTGTTTTAATAGTAGGATTTTTAAAATCACAATATATCACTTTGTTGCAATTTTATAATATATTGTAATCTACTGAACAGTGACCGCTGTATCGCCAGGTTCTTGCCAATACAGTCCTACAATTTAAGCTGTTGCTCGACTGAACTAAACTAAAGTCTGTCCATTCGACAGTCATCTTGGACACTTATTCAGTTGTTCCCAGTCATACAGGACCAGGCTTCCATCTCTTCGCATGGGGGGGAGAGACCTACAACCTAAAATTAAAAGCCACATTAACATTTCAAAAGCATATCTGGAATCGCCAACACCGTCTGCCAAAAGCAGAATAAATCATTTGTAGCATTTGGCTCAAATAACTCACTTTCTTCTCTTTGCTCTGGCTGCTGCTCATGCACAACTCTCCACATGGTTTTTAAAACAAACAAAACAAAACCCCTAACAACGTACTGGGAACTATTTCACAGTTTCTGTCCGGGAGCTTTTTGAAGCACTGAATACTTTGGATGTCTGGTTTCCATCACCACCTCTGTGAACGATTTTGAACTGATAGGCTTCTCTGGAACAGATCAATTTAGAATAAGCCAATCAAAATAACTCATTTGTGTTTATATCTTAAATATTTAGTTATGCAGAAATTTGGAACCTCCCTTTAATATATGATGTTGAGTCTGACTATATGTTATATGCTGACTAAACATGATCAAATAGAAACCTGTGGCGTAATTAAATTCAATTCATACATTGTTTGATCTCAGATAATCCGGTCTCACGTTTGATAAAGTAGGAGAATGTTTGTGTACAGGCGTGTACATGTGTATAGCTTTGTAGACTGGAGACACACTGCTGCTCCTGCGACCTCCAGAACCCCAACCCAGCCATCTGGCCAGATTAGACCAGCTCACTACTAGAGCCTGAGTGATATGAACACTATTAAATACATTGTAAGACACTAAATATTCTGATAGCCAATAATACTGTTGAACAGACTCCCACAGTTCTAGTTATACAGGGCCTGTCTGACAGGACTGGAAACAGCTCAGTAGTAGATTGTAAACAATCAGCACCGGTCAACAGCTCACTACGTTGAAGGTGTGAACCACTGATCTTGTGTGTTGACTGGCCCGGCCTCTGTGGCGTGCCCGTCAGTCAGCTGTATCACACAGCAGAAGGGTCCCCTCAGCCTGCTGCTTCAACCAAGCCCAGCCAAGCTGCTGATAGCTTGAATGGCTGCTTATAATTATCACTGCCAGTGATAGTCTTGTATCCATAAAATAGCTTTGCAGGAGAAGGAAAAAACATTACTCACTTATAATGGTTCAATAATGGAATTGGGAGTGCATCAAGATTTTTCCCATATATACCAGACCATTTCTGTACATCCATCCATCATAGAATTTGAATACAATACAAAGATTAACAGGAGTTTTTAAACTAATAAAATAACAAAACCATCATATTTTAATTTGTTTAACATGATTATTATTATTAATTAGACATACTGTAGAGAGTTCAGTATCAGTACTCGGTATCGGCCAATATAAGGATCGGTATCGGTATCGGTATCAGAAAGGTTACTGGTATCAGTGCATCCCTAGTTATACACCAGAGGTCACCAATAGGCGGACCGCGGTCCGGACCCAGACGTTGTCCAAAGGGGACCCAAAGCGATAAACTATTGAGAATTATTTAATTTTGACTGTGTTTACTGTGGGGTACACCATGGACAGGTCAGCAGTCCATCACATGGTCAACACACACTCACACCAACGGGCAGTTTAGAGTTACCGATCAACCTAACATGCATGTGTTTGGACTGTGGGAGGAAACCCACTCAAGAACGGGGAGAACATACACACTCCACACAGAACGGCCCATGTATCTCATGTGTGGGAATGTGAGAAATTTCAGCCCAGATTTAAAGTCCTGACTGGACAACCAAAGGCTCACTTCTCTCACTAAACAAGAGAAAGTGTGAGAGAGGAGTACAAGAAGGAAATAAACTGTTAAGATGTGAAACTGTGTTAACAAGACTCCATGTTATTTTTTTTACTTTTTCTCTAAATAAACACGTTATAATGCACTCATAAAAAAAAATTGCATTTTAATGTAGCCCTTGATTATACTTAAAGTGAGAAAAAAACATTCATTTGAAGTTTTACAAATAATTAATTCAGTTCAGTGTTTAAAACAATAAATATTATTGAAATATACCAAATGGTATTTGTAAAGTGTTGGTCTTTCAGTTGCTGATGACAAAATGCTGATGTTAGGCTATTTCACTATACAGGATATGGTATTAAATCACAACACAAGTTAGAAATTTTGAGTGGGGGGGGTGGGGTAGAGCTTCCCAGCATGAATATCAGTTGGCTTCTCTATTTTTTTCTCCATTTGTTATTGAGTTTTATTTACATATGGAAGTAGCTGACTAGTAAAACTAAAGTTAAAATAAAGTTAATGCATACATACATACATGCCTACTGTAGCATTTTTTAATACAGTGCTGATAATACAACGTCTAAACGTCCAAACCACATTTCCCATAACAGAAGCTATTTCAGTCCAACCTTGTATGGTCTTTGATTGGGCCTTGTTCAACCTGGCAGCCAAACCTTCAATGATCACAATTCTGTCGAATGTAAGAGAAACCAAAATCTCTGAATACTAAACTTTGGAATAAACCAACACTGAACAATAGACTTTTCAACTGGAGTGCTTTTGTATTGATAAACTAAATAATAGCATCATTCCATAAACAAAGAGTCAGTTTTGGGATTGGGAGTTAGTGAAGTGGTGATAACACCACTGTAACTGCAGTAGTCTCACAGAACATATGTGAAATGTGCCTGACATGCTCAGAACAGAACAGCTGTAATTGGGACTCAGAGCCATTTATTACAAGGTGTGTAATAAAATCTGTGTATGATTATATATTTAATCAACTGATGACCTACATTTTCAGAAGTAAGGGTTAAGTTCTGCTGGATACACTTCCAGTTTGGGATAAGACCATGAGGCTCAAGCTCTCTGTCCCATATTTAGAAAACATGCAAATTTAATCAGGATGTTTTAGAGACTATTCTCTGAGAGACCGCTTTAGTCTAGCTCTAGCTGTCCCCTAGTCCTCTTCTCTTTTCATTTATAATGTGCTATCCTAACACTAGAGGTTTAGTTTGGACGCATTGTAAACATGTTTTTTTTTACCACAATGGTGTTCAGTTAGTATTACTGTACAAATAAAAGTGAGACAGTGATGCTGTCTGTTTTGTGGAATCTGGAAAGTGTGTTGTCACAATTTCAAACGTCAGCGATGTTCTCATGTCAGAGGTACATGTTCATTAATAGTAATATAAACACAACTTCTGTACCTTGTTTCCTCCTGTACAAAAATATACAACACATAACATCTACTTTTAGTCAGACATCTAATACACAATACTGTGCCAGTCTTAGGCCCCTAAGCTCATTGTTTAAAACCCTTTATCTTAGCAATAAATGTATTTTTACCAGTAAAAACACCAGATACAAAATGAGCATGAATACAATACATGAATTACCTATTTTGAAAGAAGTAGATAATATCTTGTGTGTCAGTTTGAAGTACACATTTTAGTAAAGTTAAAGCTTGAAAATGGTTAAATAAACACACAAATATATGAAAATATTACTACTTTTTGAATATTTAAAAATAAAGTTCATGCATACATACTGTAGCTCTTTTTAGTACAGTGCTGATAGTACAATGTCTAAACCACATTTGCCATAACAGATGCCGTTTCAGTCCAACCTTGTATTGTCTTTAATTTGGGATTAGCAATAATTACATTTTCACCAGTAAAAACACCAGATACATAGTTATATGCAAAAGCACTACATACTGTATTAATACTACTACGACTACGACTACGACTACTACTACTACTACTACTAATAATAATAATAATAATAATAATAATAATAATAATAATGCTGAAAAAACAGCTTTTAAAAAATACCTAAAGTGCCTAAAGCTTTTGCACAGTACTGTATCAGTACAGCCCTACTGCCCAAAGCCTTTACTCAATTTCTAGACTCTAAACTCTACTAGCTCTGACTGTGACATTAACAGGATGTGCTTCAAATAGTTGACATGGACAGCAGGCAGGTCTATGTGCGCTGACTGCTGGCACAGCAAAATCAGACTGACATACAGTTACGCAGCAACCGACTTTATAAAGACACAAAAACAAACAACGAAAAAAATCTGAACACAGTCTCAACAACAAATACAGCACACAGACGAACACCAGCGTACTGATGTACCGCACTGTTTACTACTGTGGACTCGCACAGCTGCACAGCACCCAACATGCACCTGTGACCCAACACACTACACCCACACTAGACCTGACTCCTCATGCTTCCAACTTCTAAGACCACCTTCAAGATCAGCTTTTCTTTCAAAGTTCAGGCTGACATGCTTAACGCTCATGAGTCATGAAACGTCACTGCACAGAAAGATTTCCAATCACAAAGTACTGGGCCCGAGGGCTGGGTCAGAGCAGCTCTAGTCTCGGTTCATAGACAATCCATGACTATGCTTTTGCAGCACAACACCCCGTAACAGCTGCAGCCAATCATGACCTTGAGGAGCATCGTTTCCAGCTACAACATTATTCACAGCCTTCCTTACTGTTCTTCAAGCGGCCAGTTAAACGAAACAATAAACGCTGTTACTGTGATTCCGTAAGTGATGGACATCAGTGCTGAAGGCTTATGCCAGAGCAACCGACGGAATTTCATTTTGGGGTGGGGGGCTACAGGTTAGGACAGGGAGATGCCAGACATTATGTCCTAGAGACATTGCTACCCATAACTTGTTTGTAAAAACAGTGTGTAGTACTCCAGATGCACTGCTGCGTCTGATCCAAACACTTTTTAAATATTCTGCAAAATAAAAATAAATAAATAAAACTACCATCTTTTCATTTGTTTAACATGATTATTATTATTAATTATATATACTGTAGAGAGTTCAGTGTCAGTACTCAGTATCGGATAATGTAAGGATCAGTATCAGTTAGGGGTGTGCCATATCGTATCATACATTTTTGAATATCGTGAATGATATTATATTTTTCAGAAAAATTCACACTTTTCTCATTTTCCATTATATATCTACTAGAGACCGATTTAATCTGTCCAGTATCATTCACTTTACTTCAGTCTTGAATATATGGAGATATTTGGAGTGCATTAGTATCGTGACATTCTGGATCATTGACTTCTGGTACAATCTGATGAAAATTCTTGTATTTTTTAATATCTCAGTTAGGGGTGTCATATCATATCATATCATATCATATGCACTAATACAATTTAATTTTATTGCAGTAGTGTATTCTTGAAATATTTTCTTTAATTCAATGTTTTGTCATATCGCCAAGAGTATCATTATCGCAAAAACACCATAAAATATCATGATATTATTGTAGGACCATATCGCCCAGCCCTAGTATCAATATATAAAGGACACTGTTATCAGTGCATCCCTAGTTACACACTGTAACACAGGGGGCGGAGCTTCCCAGCAAGAATAGTAGTTAGTCTCTCTATTGGTTGTTGGTCTTTCATTGAGTTTTATTTACATATGGAAGTAGTTGATAAAGTTCATGCATACATAGATGCATACATGTATTAGGGGTGTAAGAAAATATCGAAAATATTGAATATCAGGATATTATGTTTGGTGATACTGTATCGATTCTCAAAAACACAGTATCGATACACAGATTCCTGGCAGACAGTGACTCATTGTGTGTTGTGTTTAAACCTCTGACCACTAGATGGCAGTGTTGTGATTAATTTTTAGCTACACTCCAACATTAACAAGCAGCACAAGGGTGCAATGCTATTGTAAGCATTGGTAAACGTTCATATAGTGGTGTGTTTTAATAGTAGGATTAGAAAAATTGCAATATATAGCTTTGCTTACAGTATCGCAATATCACAATATATTGAATCGTGACCGCTGTATCACAATACGTATCGTATCGTCAGGTTCTTGTCAATACACAGCCCTAACATGTATACCAAATTTAATAATATAATACATATAGTCACTTGTCCAAAGAAAAACACATATCTATTTGTTGTTTTTTTCAGTTTTCTGCATCATTTGAATGCAACTGCTGCCGTTCACCACTAAGAAATTCACTGTATAAAAATGTAATGATGAATGAACCAATAGAAATGCTCCAAAATATTTTATTGAAAATAAATTCTGGTTCCATAGACTTACACTGAAATATAGACCATAGACCTTTGGTCATTGGCGAAAGATTATGATGGTCATGTGAAGGTCCTCACCATTGAAGAGAAGGGTAAAGGGGGTTAATAACGTATACTGAGAAACTCTACAGTCTGTAATTGTTTAACTACAGGGTGCTCCTATATGGTAAATGGAGCTGATAACATGGACAATGAGTGCAGATAGAAGCAGGTGGTTTTAATGTTATGGCTGACGGGTGTTTACTGCATATATACAGAACAGCCCCAGGCATCTCAAACAGGAAAGAAATCTGCACGAGATAATCAGTGTTTAAAACAGAGCAAGTGAAAACAAACTTTATCAGTGGATCTCCTAAGCTGTTGTTTACGCATTCTACCCAGCTCTTCATTCAGGCCTTTCTTTCCTCCTTTCTTTTCCAGCTGGGCTTGAGGTGCTTCCCCCTCGAAGCACAACTTCCTCTACACTTCACCCCCCTCCATTACAAACAAATACAATAAGCAGTCCACAAACAAAACCAGGACTGAAGAGGAATAACACCTTTACCAACTCTCTTTACACCCTCTCACCTGCCATACCAACATGACAGTAGACGGACGGACGGACGGACGGACGGACGGACGGACGGACAGACAGACAGACAGACAGACAGACAGACAGACAGACAGACAGACAGATAGATGGTAGATGGTAGACAGATGCTAGACAGATAGATACTTCATTGATCCCAGAGGGAAATTCAAGATCTCCACATTTAACCCATCCATGCAGTAAAACACTCACATATACACACATAAGTGAACATACACACTAGTGAGCACACGTGCCCTGAGCAATGGGCAGCCCTACCACAGTGCCCAGGGAGCAGTCAGGGGTTAGGTGACTTGCTCAAGGGTACTTCTACCATGTCCTGTTGGTTCATGGGATCAAACTGGCAACCCTCCGGTCACAAAGCTGGTTCCCTAACCTCCAGCCCACGACTACCCCAGTATGACAATGGATGATGGAGAACATTTAACCATTTTACTGATAAGTTCGCCCCCAGTTTTAGAAGAAACCATCACCTGATTCTTCACAGTTGACTTTTTATCTTTTTATTTGAAATATTTCCATACATAGCTTCACTTGTATGTCACCAGGTCATAGAAAGTGAATCATCATACCAGCTGCTTGTGCTACACTGCAATAACACAAATGTATTCCAGGTATTCTGAGATGTGTTCCAGTAGCAGTATGATTCAATATTCATCTCCTTCCCCAATGATGGCATGAACGTGGCACAGTGACATTATTTAGCAACTCTGGAAATGACTGTAGTAGAGATGGGCCGATCAGCGTTTTTAAGGCCGATTCCGATACCGATAGAGGGCGGGGTATACGGCACGGCAGGGCTACATGTAGTTATTAGCGCAAGCAAGTCATGAAACATGGCCCAAACTGGTTTATTACCATTTTTAACGAGCTCATATGAAACACCATAATATTTTTAACCAAATTAACAGTAAATAAACAAAGTAAATCAAATATCACCAATACTGCAATCATTCAATTTAGACCCTTAATTTAAACCGAAAAAAGCTAATTAAATAAATGCAGTCAAAACTGCAGTCATTAAAAGCAGACTCTGGTTATTTTAAACGACAATCTGTAATCATTAAATGTAGATCTTGAATTGCTGCTGCTGTTCTGTTCGTACTGGTCAGATCTGGTCTGTATGGTGTTCTGGGTTGTTTGTTTTGTGCTAGTTGTGGTGCTAGATCTGCTGTTTGCTGAAACTCACTGTATTCAGCTGTGTGCAGTGTCGTATCAGATTATTAGCGTTAAATGTCTTTGTCTTGGTTCCTCAACGAGACACACTGGTTTTACACATTTTAAAAACGTCCTGGAAGAGTCCGAGTCACATACAGTAAAACACTGCCAGACGAACGACATGCTTTCTATCAGCGCATGCTTTTCTCGCAAGGCCGCTGCTTCAGTCAGTCTGTCAAAAATGAAAGGGTATGCATTTCCACCTAGTGGTTCAGATAGGAGTTCAGGGAGCTGGCAGGAGGAATCTTCTAGGCTAACTTGTTTAACGCCATCGATCGGCTCTCGGGATCGGCTTAATTGGAGAAATATCGGCCGATACCAATACATAGCCGATCGATCCTTCCATCTCTAGACTGTAGTTATCCAGCTTTCTGTTTTCCATGAAGGTCTAAGTTAAAAGTAATATTACAGCAACGCTCTGTCTGCACGGCGACTGTCATGGGAAGCGGTTGGCTATCATACATAGCATGAAGCTTTAGTTTTGCGGCCCCCCCCTCCACTTTGAACAAAGCACTACTTCTCTGGCTCTGACCACAATGGTTCATGTTAGAATCTACACACACACACACACACACGAGAACTGTAAAATATCTACATACCCAAGTAATAAATACCACATGCAAATGTTATCACTGTCCAAAGAAAAACATGTATTTATATTTGTTGACTTTCATTTTTCTATATCATTTAAACATGACAGCTGCTTTCATGATGAATGGACCAACAGAAATGCTCCAAAGTCAATTGGACTAAAACCTCTTTACATTCATTTACATTGAAAGTAAGTGTGTTTATTCTCTCCTGTAATGTTACTATTTTAGGGATACCTGTTTTTCCTTGGACAGGGACGATATGCATCTAGTTGCAGTTCACATGAGAAACCAACCAGTCTAACCATATAAACCTCTTTTTCATCCAAAAAGGGGGACCCTGTTTTCCCTACTTGGGGGTTTTCCCCTTCCTTCCTCACTGGAGAGCCTCTCACTGGGCTGGAGTGTGCCTGCCCCAAAGCCATTAATGAGCTGCAAGATAGGCCTATTCAGTCCTGCTGCTCTATTTGCTACAATAGAGAGCTTGTCTGAGCCTGAGCGTGGGCCAGCGCTGGAGACAAAGCCAGCACGACTACACAACTGGACACACAGCTATTGCTGAGCAGAGGCACAGTGGTGGTCAGTTAAGGCTTTTTATAAAACATTGACTACTCAGAACACCACGGTATGTTTGGATGTGTTCCACAAATCAAGCAGACTAGGTGAAGTAGGTGTGTCTCATGACGTGATGCTGGCAAGGCGCCTTCAAGTCACATGGTGACCCACCCACGGAAACTTAAAAAAAAAAAAAACATTCCTGGCAACCCAGAATGACTGAGCCAGTTAGGCCAAGCTTGCTCCTCTTCAAAATCATTAAAAGCACACGGCTACGACCTGCCTGCTGAAACAAAACCTGTGTGCACATGTAATTATAGAAAACCGAAAGGCTTGTCATGCAAACATGTCGATGCTATAACGTCTATGTAGAAAGTCAGGGGTGGATCTTCGATTGTAGCCACTGCATTAAATAGGAATTACTTCAATTTTCCCAACAAACAAACTCATGCAGAGTGGTTTAAAGTACAAGATGCAAATGTTTCCTCTAAAATCTCCTGCATAAAAGCCATCACACAAAAAGGCCATGAATATTGCTGTCAGTTTCTGCAATAATTTGAAAGCACCTGTTGCCCTTTTCACTGTGTGTAAACTTCAAGCTGAACAGACCAAATTAAATGGCTCAAGATGACTTAGAAAAAAAGTCTGTCTCCATTTACTTACATAAAAACTAGAGTGGGTTTTCTCCTTCTCCTGTAAACTTATGATTTTGGAAGCATGCAGTATTACTCCAACAACAGCAACAGGCCGCCTGGCACCAAGAGACACTGATTCATGATACTTCTGAGAGAAGCTTGTGGGCTAGACAGTATTTTCTGAATCTATTCGTGGTGCAGTGGTACATGTAGAACCCTGTAGGGCAGATACAACTCTTCAGTGGCTTTTTGGGATGAAAGATAAAATTGCTAGACTTGTGCTGCAGGCATTGTGACCCCCTGATTCCCATCACCAGCACTGTAAAGCAGTCAGAGGGGTTTCCCTGCAAGGCACCAGCTCAGGACTTCAGCTCAAACCACTCTGAATGACTTTTGTTTACATGTTTACATCTGAACCCCTGAAAGAAAAACGGGTGGGCTTCCCCCTTAGAACTGACATAAACGGGCTGCTAAACGGCTTGAACACGCACATTAAACGCTTCTTTTCCAGGTAAACGAGCTCGCGGAGACAGCCAGGCCGTAGCAAAGCATACAAGTCGTGATTTGTCTTGGCGTTTCACGGATTAAATCCAACCTCGCTTCCAGCTCCCACTGAGGCGCAGTCTGGCGACCCCGTTTCGCTTTACTGCCGCAAAGCCCGAAATAACTAGCCTAGCGGTGGAACATGACAGCATGGGGACAGAAACGAAGCCAAATGATAAAAATATTGTCCAAAATATAAGTCCAAGTCTGCTTCTTATTCGTTAGCTTCTCGTGGGAATTGTCCCATTCCACCTTAAAACGGTGCAGCAGTTATTATTCTGACGCCTCGTGCGAGAAGCTAACGAATAGGGAGCTGACTGGGGCGCCAGAATGAAACTGCTGCACCATTTAAGGTGGAGCGGAGAATTCCCGAGGCACCAGAAAGTAAATGCTGCACCATTTAAGGTGGAACGGAGAATTCCCGAGGCACCAGAAAGTAAATGCTGCACCATTTAAGGTGGAACGGAGAATTCCCGAGGCACCAGAAAGTAAATGCTGCACCATTTAAGGTGGAACGGAGAATTCCTGAGGCACCAGAAAGTAAATGCTGCACCATTTAAGGTGGAACGGAGAATTCCCGAGGCACCAGAAAGTAAATGCTGTACCATTTAAGGTGGAACGGAGAATTCCTGAGGCACCAGAAAGTAAATGCTGCACCATTTAAGGTGGAACGGAGAATTCCCGAGGCACCAGAAAGTAAATGCTGTACCATTTAAGGTGGAACGGAGAATTCCCGAGGCATCAGAAAGTAAATGCTGTACCATTTAAGGTGGAACGGAGAATTCCTGAGGCACCAGAAAGTAAATGCTGTACCATTTAAGGTGGAACGGAGAATTCCCGAGGCACCAGAAAGTAAATGCTGTACCATTTAAGGTGGAACGGAGAATTCCCGAGGCACCAGAAAGTAACTGCAGCACCATTTAAGGTGGAACGGAGAATTCCTGAGGCACCAGAAAGTAACTGCAGCACCATTTAAGGTGGAACGGAGAATTCCTGAGGCACCAGAAAGTAACTGCTGCACCATTTAAGATGGAAAAATAAACTCTGTACAAGAAGCTAACGAATAAGGAGCTGACTGAGGCGCCAGAATATAAATGCTGTACTATTTAAGGTGGAACGGAGAATTCCCGAGGCACCAGAACGTTACTGCTGCACCATTTAAGGTGGAACGGGAAACTTTGTACAAGAAGCTAACGAACAAGGAGCAGACTGAGGCACCGAAATATAACTCCTGTACAATTTAAGGTGGAACGGGGGCCAAAAAGAAGCTAACGATGAAATAAAGCAAGACTTTAGAGCAGAAAGCTCGACAACAACTTACCTCCACACGGAATGAAGCGCAGCCCTTCAGGAACTCCCTGATGTTGCTCAAACACTCGCTGTCGGTCCTGGGCTCCTGAAAGACCTGCGCCAAGAGGAAGAAACCCGCGGATTAGAACAGCCTGCTCGCTTCTCAAGCACTGTACGCGATCCAAACTTGACAAGCCACACTCGTTAACGGCGGACTACATCATCCCTGTAGCTGAGAAAGCCAGCCTGCCTGCCAGCCATCCTCCAAGGAGGCGCAAGGAAAGCGGAAGTGACGACAGATTGAGTGGACGCGGCTATGTTCTGTTTACAAACGGGCCGCAGCTTTTAATTTCTTGTTTTCTCTCCTCGCCAGACTTGACTTCTGCGAGACTCTAGTAAAGGAGGTGGGCTATTTCCTCAAAGCAGGAATTATCAGTTAGCTAGATAACTTTAGTCAAAAGCCCGTCCAATAGCAAAGACAGGAGAAGAGATGGACCTTCCTGGATAATCCTCACCTCGGTCAAGATAAGCTCCCTGAGAAATCCTGCTTTGGGAAATACCCCCCATATAAGACTCCTAACCTCTAGTGGCTCTAGACTGCACAGAGACCTGGAATACTGTAGAAAAAGACCAGGAATATATGGGACATGGCTCGTGATGGGGCTTAAATGGGGAATTGTGATAGGAACCAGCTATCTACAAACTATTTAATCCCTCTAAAAGCTCCCTCACATTAAGTTATTACATGAAGTAGTTATGAATACGCTGCCGGATGCCTGAGACACTGTTTTACAACAGTTTAGAGAAATGGTTTAGGTCTAAAACACGTTAGTGTAACACATTAGGCTCCACTTTTTACCTTAAACACCAAAAACATGACATATACAAACTCTGAAGACACATGTAGCTTTCCTCATCGTATTGGATACAAAACACTGTGGACTTAACCCCTGATTCCCATTACCACCACTATAAAAGATTCAGTCATTTACTCTACAATGCCCTGTTTCACGTCAAACTACTCTGGCTTTGTTCAGACTGCCAGCCCGTATCGGAATTGTTGGTATGTCTAGATTGTATCCAGTTTGAAATACCTAAAACACAGGAGGTGGTCTGAAATGCAACTCAAATTTTAGATTTCTTTCTCGACACAACAAAAATAATGTCAAATCCAAAGTAACGGAGGTGCTGGGATGTGCTATATAGCTACCACAGCATTACATGCAGACATGTTGCCAATGTCTGGACACACAAATCCGATCTGATCGCTTACCAGTAGGATTTAGGCTGGAGCTTAACTCTGCAAGTTCAGGAATTTCTTATACATAGAATATCCTTACTTCATATAATATTCCTACAGTGTCTTATAAAAATCATACTTGTGTAGGAACCCATAGTAAATAATTAAAATCTGTCTTAGTTTTATAACATTATTATAGAAGTTTTTGCAGAATTACTATAGACCTTTTCCATCTGAGAAATAACCTGCTGTTAAATGATCTGAGCAGTGACCAACTTCATTACTGTAGTCTGCTTACAGTGATCCTGCTGATCGTTCAAAAGTGCTGTATGATTAAAGGATCAAGATGTAAGCAAAGCGATTTTATTTAAATCACCAGTGAACTCAAGAGTTTATATAACGATGATGGTAAAATAGAGGTAAAACTAAAAAAACAGGTTTTCTTTGGAAACTATTTTGCCCTACAACACACACTGCATGTACCCATATGTCATTAATGTAAATAAAATTATCCTTTAGACTAAAACCTTATCCTAAAACTACCTTTAATCAACATCTCAGGTATCAGAATTTTCACACTCGTATGTTATGCAATAACTTTCTGTAAGGTAGCATTTAAAAGGATTAGACTCTTTAGACGTCTAGTTCCCATCACCCCCATTGTGAATGACTAGGACTGTGTGTCTCTAGAACAGCCTGAACCAACCTGGATTACCTTGTTCACATTGTAAACTTTAATTATGTGATATGTTTTAAATATTGGTGGAATTCCCTTAAAGTGACTAAAGACTTATGTCTTGTTGAGTATGTCTGTGTTTTGCAACCTTGAATTCCCCTCTGGGATCAATAATCTATCTATCTATCTTTCTATCTTTCTATCTATCTATCTATCTATCTATCTATCTATCTATCTATCTATCTATCTATCTATCTATCTATCTATCTATCTATCTATCTATCTATCTATCTATCTATCTATCTATCTATCTATCTACTTTACTGCTAAATATAGAGACAGAAAATCCACCTGCATTAAAAGATCTTTCCGTAGCCTAAGATAAAAAGACTCTCACAGTCCAGCTTTCACTTTCATTCATTTCACTCCACGTGCTCAGTTTGGCATTACCTGAATAGTGCACATTAGTGCACATGGGTGTGACCTTTAAACAAGTCAGTACACCAAACTCCAGAGGAAAGCATTTGGAACAAAAAGAATTCTACTCTGCAATATGCCTTCCAGTTCTGCTTACATCAAAGCCACACTAAAGCCCATTTTATTATCTTCCTTCATATACTGCCAGCAATGGAACCACCTCATGAGCACACAGTGACTGTTCTGGCTAAAGCGGCCCACAGAAACAGCTTTAATAGACTAATACCAGTCTGAAAGTGTGGAGTAAGCACAACGAACCCTCGCCTGAACACAGGATGTTGTTCTGCTGGCTCCACATCTGGCATATTTTGACTTGGGCTGAGTGGAAGACTTATTTATGTTTATTAGAGCAACAATAGACAAAAAACCTCTCCTGCTGTTTTATGTCCTAATCCTAATTTTGAAACATATTTAAATCATTCAGTAAAGTGTGTCCTAATATCAAACAAGTCAGCAAACTGGCCTTTCTTTTGTTAGTTAGTTAAAGGAAAATGCCAATGATTTTTTTTATATCTGTGTAATTCAGTCATTAACACGTGAGTGGTTTGATGAGAGATGCAGAATTGTTAATAGGACCCAGAGAGGAACCAGACATCATACACATTTAATGCCTCTAAAAGCTGCCACACATTTTCTGATTCCTATAAAATAATCATTTAGCAAGTTTTGACCTATAACATACTTTTAAAATAGGTGGTGAGGTACAAACATGTAGCACCCAAGGAAAATTTTCTTTTATTATTTTACTATTTACAACATTACATGTGGGTCATCATGCTGTTTGAGGTGTAGACATCATGACCCCTGGTTACTATCTCCACCACTGTAAAGAAAGTCCAGACATGACTCTACAATGACCCATTTCACATCAGATCACTCTGAACAACCAGCAATTGTGAGAAAACAGTGGAATAATCTGAATATAAGGTGATTCAAAGGTAGGCCTTCATACATGAACTAAAGTAGAAAAGCTACTTTCACTTTTATTTGGGTGAAATCCATTTTATCCCATGTGGGAAAGTTGAGCCAGACTTCTTCCACCCCACTGTTTGGGGTTTATTATAGTAAATACAGCTTTCTTGGTTTTGAAAGTGAAGGTAAGGATGGTGGAGTGTCGCTGCAATAAGAGGGAAGTAACTAGCTGAAGTATATGAACCAACAAAGGTGTTACTACTAGTACTTACTACTAGTAGGCGGACAGAGTACAAAGCTGATGTACTGGTTGGTAAATGATTACTTGATTAAATACAAAGAACTCTATCTGTATGTCTTAATCCTATTTTCCTTTCATAAGCAAGTATAAAAGTATTTGCTTGTGAATGTATTTGGGAACAGAGTTAAAGTACTTACAGTTATCATTTACATTAATATACAGGTTTCCTTAATAAGTGCTTTTAGTTTTGATATGTACACCAACACATGCGATTATTTCTGTCCTGTACTCAAACAGAAATACAGATTATTGTTCTGATGTACAAATGTATTGCACTTTTTGTATTGTACTTTTATTTTACAGCACTTAATTTCAGTCAAACTTTACTTATGGATAATTTGAACTTGTGATTTATATCTTAAGCACTTATCATATGACTATAACCCACTAGTCACACAAAGTCTATTCGTTTTAACCGTTTAAAGAGCTTAAAATACTTATTCATTTTGGCTTATCAGCTCTCATCAACACGCCCCTCTTAGGGGAAAACAATCCTGCATCCCACACAGAGAGCAGACGATGAAATGTGTTTCTAAATTTGTACTTTGAACAAACCAGCATTAATAAATAACACTACTCTGAAGCGTGTGGCTGGTTGTACTAACAACAAAAATAAAATACACTGATCTCAGATTTGTTCCTATTCCATGTCCTGGTTGGGGCTCAGGCTGGACGACCGTACTAACATGGCTAGGTCAGTTGTCAGAGAAATGTAAGTATTTTACATAATAATAGGAAATATTTTACTTTAAATAATTTCAATATATTTTTAATATAGAATATCTCACTGGTAAAGTTCTTATATGGAGACTATAAGATAAAATAGATGTCCAGCCAGAAAAACTTTCAGTGAGGTCACTGCACTAGATTGATGCTGGGAGACTAAAGTAAATTTGTCTTTTTAATATATTGTTTGTGCTCTGTGGCAGTCAGAGTGGATATATATTCACCTGAGATAGTGTTCACCTTACAGTCTAGTGTTGTTTGATATCCCCCACAATAAGGGTTGGGAAGATGTTTCAAGTATATCATTGCTGTTATAAAAAAAAAATGAATATATAAATAAATAAACATTTTGCTAAACCTTTTTTTGCATCTTCCTAGCTCAGCTGCTACCCTTTACACTGTGTAAATATAGTTTATAGTTTGGACCAATAGAAATAATGTATCTAAACAGGTTTATCTTCTTCTGTAAAATGACTTAATAAAAAAACTTAATAAAAAACACTTTTAGCTCCTCTACACACTTAGAAAAGATGGTTCTTCAAGACTATGGTTCTATGTAGAACCATCAACACTGAAAAAAACCCGCTGTGTGATTAAAGGGTTCTTCAGACTGGTGGAAAATGTGCCACAGATGATTCCCTTTCTTTAAAAAAGGATCCTATAACCACCTAAAACAGTTGTTCTATTGTTTTGACGCCAGGCTTGTAGCAACAGGAACATGGAACAGTTTTCTTGACTACTGAGCCCCTGAAGAAGCACCTTTTTTGAAGTGTGTGGAAAAGTGTACTGTGCCTTTAAATGTGAGGGGGTTTCTCCCCCTCTCTCAAAGTCAATGGCTGCCCGCTCGCAGTGATGAAGCTCATAACCCTCAGCCACACACAGCAGAGCACAGTCTCTTCGACATACAGCAGAATGTTTTCATCTGTCTGCTCATACAAATGCCTCACTTCTTCCCAACTAAACAAGCCTTCATGTTTGACCACGTTTTCAGTATCCAGCATGACTGACCACCCTCGTGTTGCAAACGGAGCGTGTTTGTCCTCATTTAGATCTCTCTTTCTGGCTTTGTGTTAGCGACCCACTGGACACTAGCTAAAGTGAATAGGCGCTCGTGTAACTCAATGCCCCCGCGTGCGTTACGCCTGACAGGACAATGAGGCTGGTGTGTGCGCGTGTGCGCCTACATGTATTTAGGACGTACTGGGGACCGGGACGTCCAAAGAAAGATGGGAAAACAGTTTTCCTTTTGCGCTCCGAAAAGAAAGAAATACTTTTTGGATAGGGCTCGCTTCAGCGCTAACATCACACAATCAGTGTAGTACCGCCATTGGTACCGGAGTTAATAGAAATACCCCACGAAGACAGGAATACAAGCGTGTGTGTGACAGAGTGTGACCCAAAAACCGGCAGCAGTAACACCAGCAGCTGTGCTGCAGAGAATATATATACATATTATATAAATAACATATATAGTGCTTTTAATTTAATACTCGATTTAAACGTGTACAGTGTTTCCACACGTGTTGTAAGTGAGTACACTGAGCAAGTAAAGGGTGATAGGATACTCCTAAGTGCTCACATATAAACCGAGCATTGATATTCAG
>CM038722.1:21982106-22002106 GCA_021613375.1 Megaleporinus macrocephalus
ACTCCCAGGGAGATGGAAGGGATAGGGTAAGGGGGCATGTGCTCCACCTTGCACACACCCACCCTTATCCGCTGTGTGGTTGTGGAAAAAGAAACGTTTGTATCATTTGTAAGAAACTAGTAGCAACACTTAGGACTCCTTGACCACAGATGAACTTTAGGAGTGCGCAGAGGATTCTGTGACTGTGTGTGTAGCTGTGTGTGTGTGTGTGTGTGTGTGTGTGTGTGTGTGTGTGTGTGGCTGTGTGTGTGTGTGGCTGTGTGTGTGTGTGTTTGTGGTCGTCTCAGCTCGTAGGTCAGTTTAGAAGTCACTGTCTTCTCAGATGATTTCAAAAGTCTTCTTCAGCTCCATGATGAGCTGCCAGTCAGACTTCTGCATCTCGTCTCGGAACCAGTTCTTCAGAGCGTCGATGGACTGACGAGTAATCTGTGGACACGACAGGAACGACTGTTAAAAGGACATCAATCTCAGTCTTTAACCCAACAGGTACTTAACTGAGGTGGATCAAACCTTCACCCGGATGCACTTTGAGAATGCATCATATACACACGCACGGACATGAACACCTACTGTGTGATAAATCAAGGCGATCATATTTATTCATATATTTAATCCTTTATTAGTCCCAACTAGAGATGGAAAGATCGATCGGCTGTGTATCGGTATCGGCCGATTTTTAATTGAAATATGTGATCGGCCGATATTTCTCCAATTTAGAGCTGATAGAGCGAGTATCAGCAAACAGCAGGGATAGCACGCGCAGCTAGCACAAAACTAATAACCCAGAACACGGTACAGACCAGATCTGACCAGTACAAACAGAACAGCAGCAACAATTCAAGATCTACATTTAATGATTACAGATTGTCGTTTAAAATAACAGAGTCTGCATTTAATGACTGTAGTTTTTACTGTATTTATTTAATTTGCTTTTTTCTTTTTAAATTAAGGGTCTAAATTGAATGATTGCAGTGTTGGGGATATTTGTTTGATTTATTTTGTTTATTTACTGATAATTTTGTTAAAAATATTATGCTGTTTCACACGAGCTTGTTAAAAATGGTAATAAACCAGTTTAGACTGTTTCATGAATTGCTTGCGCTAATAACTACATGTAGCCCTGCTGTGGCGTATACTCCGTCATCGGTATTGGCTATCGGCCGATCACGTTGAAAGGTGATCAACGATCGGAATCGGCCTCAAAAACCCTAATCAGTCCATCTCTAGTCCCAACAGTGGGGAAATTCACAGAGTTACAGCAGCAAAGGGCTAGCAAGGCACTCAGTAAAAAAAATAGATAAATAATACTGTGAATTTCTCCACTGCAGGACTAATAAAGGATTATCTTATTTAGGACACATTTTCCACTCATTTGCTGAGATTACCATGCCTTTCATTACTCGAGTGAGACCACCACTGTGAAGCGCTGCTTAGCCTGTGCCTCCAGTGCACTACTAGGAGCTGCGGGGAAAGCCGCAAAGCCTGGACAATCAGATTTTGCAGCGGATGAATCCACTGATGAGCTTTCAGCATGGGCATAAAATGTGGATTTACTGAACAACCTCCCGCCCTTAAAGCTTTAAACACTCACTGCTGAATACTGACAAAGCTCCAGAACCCAAACACAGTATTGGGTACAGCCCTAACTTATTCACAGACCACTTTGTTGATGGGGGTGGACCATTCATCTGTACTACACTTACTCTAGTTCTATCAGATTATGATTATATAAGCACACCTGAGCAGCTGAACAGAAGTATATGGTGGTACAGTCAGTATCAGTACTGTATGAGTAGTTTGATCAGAGGAGGATGGGTCCCCCTTGTGAGTCTTGGTTCCTCCCAAGGTTTCTTCCTCCAGCTCTGAGGGAGTTTTTCCTTGCCACTGTCGCCTATGGCTTGCTCACCGGGGGTTTCTATGATTTTTAAGACTTTCTTCTATGTTTTTATTTTCTTTTTATGCTTATTTATGCTCTGTTGATCTTTTCTCATCACTAAGTTCCTGTAAAGCTGCTTTGTGATGACATCAGTTGTAAAAAGCTCTATACTAATAAACTTAATTTCTTTTGATTTGTTGTGGAGCTGGGCGATATGACCTTTAAACATTTATTTTATTTTTTCACAAAACAAGAACTGATTTGAGATTTTAATAAATTTTCCCTACTAAAAATCAAACCACAGCTGACAAAAGAACTAGTCCAAAATAAGTTTTACCTTTATTCTGTTTGCATTTAAATTTTCCTTTTGGGATTAAAGTGCAATCCGAAACAAGCTATTCTTGTTTTCATTCCACTGGGAGCAGCACTTCTTCCACTCCACTGCAGGCTTCTGTGTGAGGTGTTGGATTAAATTTGTTGTGCTGTCTTATTTAGAAGCAACTGTTGGGTTTGTGTCCGATGCCGCGAAACCAAACAAATTCCAGATCACAGAGAAATATACTCCAGTCTTGGGGACAAATTCCGTTTTTTTCACTAATCGCTGCCATGTTGTTTGTGTGTGCGTCTATGGCAAGTTCAGGGGTGCACGGAAGGTCACTCTGAACTATGGAAGCCCAAAAGGGGTCGGTGTGTGAAGTTAAAACTGAGAGAAAATTAATTCGAATTAATCGATGAAATCTATTTAACGCCCAGTTCTACTTTGTTGTTTGGTTTTCTTTCACTTACATCTTCCTTCATTTATTATTTGAAAAAGATGAGAAGATTCCAAACCGTGCTCTTACCTTGCTAACTATGATGTCCACCGCCTCAAAGTGACGGCCGTACATCTTGGGCGACTCTCCGGGAATGGGCTCGATCTTCACGCAGATCTCTTGGCCTTTTTTGGCCGTGTCCACGGATTTGTGGTTCACCTCGATACTGGTCACAATGCCAATGTCTACAAACTGAGACACAGAGAAACAGCACGGTGTAAATCAGTGTAGTCAGTATGAAAACAAAGAATATAATGATAAGTATATAAAATGATCAAATATTTGATAAGTGTCCTTATCAATGCCCAGATAGACCCACCAGTGACAGAGAGATAACTCTTCTCAGGGTTACATTAGTGCACGCACAGTTTATACTAATAAAATAAACATTGTGTTTACTGTGTGCAGCTCTTTAAAATGTAGAGCTCGATTTTAAAATAACAGATGACGACCTCTGAACAGTCTATGTTTGTGTGTTAGTATTACATGGGCCAACTGGTGGTGTGTTAAATCACATATCTCTAAAACACAAAAGTCATATAAGATATGGTTTTAACAACCTATTTCTTTGGGTTAAAAAAAGGTTAAATCTGGATCTATTAGTTATATAGGCTATAGATATTTGTTGCTACATTCTAGATACAATTGATGTAATACAGGTGATAATTATGATTGCATTAGGATTGTGTGATAGACAAAAAAATTATATCTTGATATTTTCTGTAATTTTGTTATAAAAGTTAAACAATATTTAGCATTATTTAAAATGTTTGTAAAAGTCTTATATTTTACTAACTTGTACTTCTCCATCCATCCATCCATCCATCCATCCATCCATCCATCCATCCATCCATCCATCCATCCATCCATCCATCCATCCATCCATCCATCCATCCATCCATCCATCCATCCATCCATCCATCCATCCATCCATCCATCCATCCATCCATCCATCCATCCATCCATCCATCCATCCATCCATCCATCCATCCATCTTCATGATTCTGTATCGATTCTCAAAAACACAGTATCTATACACGGATTCCTGGCAGACAGTGACTCTGTGTGTGTTGTCTTTAAACCTCTGACCACTTGATGGCAGTGTTGTAATCCATTTTTAGCTCCACTCCAACATTAACAAGCAGCACAAGGGCGCAGTGCTATTGTAAGCATTGATAAACCTGTTCATATAGTGGTGTGTTTTAATAGTAGGATTTCAGTAAAAAAAGTATAAAAAATCAGTATATCACTTTGCAGTATCGCGATATATCGTGATATATTGAATCGTGACAGCTGTATCACGATACGTATTGTATCACCAGGTTCTTGCCAATACACAGCCCGTCCATCCATCCATCCCTCTCTCCCTCCCTCCCTCCCTCCCTCCCTAGCTGCGCTGGAGCCAATCCCAGCCCATCGGGCGAAGGCTCTGTTTTAGTGAATGACTGGTTGAAGTTTGCTGAGTGTGTGTTTAGACAACGTAGCTGATCTAGGTTTGTCTTGCACAGCAGGCTCTCGAAGCGCTTCCCCTGGCGCAGGGTGTTCACTCATTTTCAGCTTAGGTGTGATGGTTAGGCAGCTATGCTAGCTTTAGACAGTATTAGTGCTCTCAGTGCGCACTCTTAGCAGCCTATACTATAGCAAGAACTAGTGAACGTGTGGGGTGGACATGTTCTGATTGTTGTTGTTTTCAAGTCAGTAGCATACTCGATATCGTCAGCTCACACATCATTAACACGGCAGTTAAGATATTATCGTAGACGATATATATCGCACAGCTCTACAGCACATTAATATAGAAACATGCACAGTATATTAAACACAATACCATGAACATACATTTGTTGGTTGTGATATTAAAATCCTACCAATAAGAAAAAAAGTGCATACTGAAACTTCTGCAGACTTACCCCTTTGCTGGGCACACACAGTGGGGTGCCTGTCTTCAGTACTCCAGCCTCCACAGTCACCCCCATAACGATGGGGTCTCTGGAGTTAAAGATGAACTGAGGCAAGATGCGCAACTTGCAGGGAAACACTGCTATGTGCCTGTAAGAGACAGCAGAGACGAGGTCTTATTACTCGTACAAAGTACTTTTATCCATCCATCCTTTCATCTATTATCTTCTGCTTTTTTTTTATTTGCACACATACAGGATCACAAATACAGAACAGTATGGGGTAAAAGGGGCTGTTACAAAACAGACAAATAAACAACGTACGACAATAAAAAAAAACAATAGTAATAGTAGGTATTGAGCAAAAAGAAGAAAAAAACAGATAAACAAGTAATAAATGGAGGAAGCAGCTCTGGATAAATTGCATCAATGGAGACTGGATATTGTTGTAGTAATTAATATTATCTTTTATGGTAACTGTAACACAAAACTGAATATTCAGTTGGTACCAGAGCTTTTTTGATAGTTTTGCTTGGTCCTTATAGTTAAATACAATGATTTTTTGTTAGCCACTGTTGTAGAATTGAGGATGAATGTTTGCAGATGTTTTGGGCTTGATGGAGAGGAAAGGTCACCAAGCAGAGCTATGGTGGGAGAACGTGGGATGCTGAGGTTAAAGATCTTGGATAGTTCTCCCAAGACCTCCGACCAAAACTGTGACTGTTCCAGAATGCATGGAGATGATTATCTGTTATAGTGGGACAGTGTGTACAGGTGTTGGTGTTAGTGAAGCCCATCAGGTGCATTTTATGGGTGGTGATTTGTGTTCTGTGTAATATTTTATACTGAATTAGCTGTATGAACCATCTTCTGCTTTATCCCACTGGCTGGGGTCATGGAGGGGCTGGAGCCAATGCGAACTAGCTTATTCTACAAAATTCTTTTGAACTAATCATAGAATTTCAAGAAACAGCAGAGTTATAAGAACCAATGAGAGCTTTCTACAAAAGATGTCCCTTTATAGCACTACAGCAGCGTAAGTTCACCCAACCTGACTTCTCCCACAATGTCTACTGATACCTCACCCAGTGTCTACGAGTTAATAGCACTTGCACAGAGATGAACAAAACATCAGCTGTTTCCGTACTTGAACTCATCCTGTTTCTGTTTCTTGTAGTCTTCTCTGTATTTGGTGAAGGCGTCGAACAGATGGTAGATGATCTCGGCGCTGAAGATCCGAACGCCCAGACTGTCAGCCATCTCCTGAGAATCTCTCTCTATCTTCACATCGAATGCCAGAATCACAGCATATCTGCCAAACAGAGAGACAGTTAGTTGAGGTTAAACAGTACAAGTTTCAGAGACTCAAGCAGCAAAACATCTAGTATATCGTCAGTACATACTGTGGGTCGTGCTCCAGCATTGTAGATGCCTTCATGACATCTTTCTTATGGACAGGTCCAATATTAATGCCAGAATACTAGGACAAAATAAGAGAAACAGTACCATTCACTAGTTTTAACAGTCACTGATGAACAGCTCTCTCAAAATCAAGGACAACTTGGAAGATCTTCGCAATATAAAGCTAGTCCAAATAAAGCTACACAGCATATTTGTTAAGAGGAAGAGGCACAAAAATGCTCATTTATTTCCAAACTATAAAAGCAATGCAGCTTAAATAGATCTCTTAAAATCCTTTTATTAGAATAGAAAACCTCAGGAGTCATGATTTGAGAAAACTAATGAAAATAACCAGTTACCATAGAAAAAGACCTGCAAATTTAAAAACATGTGAATCCACGGCTCTTTAGACCTTCCAGCTAACTTTCCACTGACTTTCTGTGCAAATTAATGAAAATAATGAAAATGATAAAAGCAGCTTAAGACCAAACTGTCTTTCAGTGATGAAAATACAAATTTTGTTAACTAAAAAAAGTCTGACATGACTCTATAATTTCAAGTACGTTGCAACTTTTGTCAATGCTTGGCTTCCTTGACTTCACCTTAAAACCTGATCATTTTGTTAATCATGATTATATAAAATTCCCTGTTAGGGCTGTTAACATATCAGTTATTCTGAGTAATAAACACTCTGCAGGCTGCAGTCTTTTCTGGATAGCTCTCGCTGTTAGTGCTGAAACTGGCAGTACTTTTTTTCCTGTTTCCTCTTTAGCCCACCTACACACGTCTGTCATACTGTTTTTGTCTGTTTTTGCAAGATTTCACGAAGCAACACCATTTTATTTGGTGATGCTGAGCAGAATACACCTTGTCAACATTAATAAAACATTACCAAAGAAAACCAGCTATTTAGTATGTCTTAAAAAAAGCCCACCCACTAACACTCAATAGATGCAATAGATAGTTTTGTTAATTTTCTCAGTGAGAAAAGTCTTTTCTGAACATTTTCTCACATCATTACTATTTATTTGCTGATTTCAACACACTGGAAAGAAATATGGAATCTGCCATACGTTGAATATTATGTTCAATGTAACTACATAATACTCACCACTCAAACCCAAGCTAAAAGCGATGGAGGTGGATGAAAATGGGCTCTCTTTACTTACAGGCACTTTAGATGTGCGTAGGAACTCCAGCAGAGCTTCCAGAGAGCCCAGCGTGGAAGCCTGCACGTATACACCCTTCTCCTCCAGCTTTATCGCATTCAGCGTCTGCTTCAGCTCCCGAACCAGCTCGTCCTGCACAGACACAGAAACAAAACTAGCATTATGGTGTGGAAACTGGGTGTATGAGGTGCTAAAGCAATTTTCCAAGAGACCTACAGACATCACATCTATACTAACATTGCAGCAAAGCTTCTGTCTTTTATTTGATAGCATAATTTAATGAGTGCCAACATTTTTCTTTTTAATGATCTTTCCCCTGTTTTTCTTTATATGCAAATACCCATTTTCTAACCTCAATACACCCCTTACAAACTAATAGGCTGTTATTGTTACTATGGGTGCAAGACAAATATTGAAATATGGACCATCTGGATATTATGTTTGGTGATACTGTATCGATTCTCTAGAACACAGTATCGATACACAGATTCCTGGCAGACAGTGAATCATTGTGTGTTGTGTTTAAACCTCTGACCACTAGATGGCAGTGTTGTAATCCATTTTCAGCTCCACTCCAACATTAACAAGCAGCACAAGGGTGCAATGCTATTGTCAGCATTGGAAAACCGGTTCATACAGTGGTGTGTTTTAATAGTAGGATTAAAAAAAATCACAGTATATCACTTTGTTTTCAGTAACACAGTATATTACGATACATTGAATCGTAAAAGCTGTATCACGATACGTATTTTATCACCAGGTTCTTACCAACACACAGCCCAAATTGTTACTGTGCCTTATTCTTTCTAAACAAAAAGCACAAATGTCCTGGAACCAAGGTTAGCATCCTCACCCTCAGTACGGGGATTTCATCCTCTTTATGGGCCACCAGCAGTGGCAGGCCTGCAAGAGTCTTCTCCAGATCTTTCCCCAGAATCTTCACTCCCTGAGATGTACACACCTCCTTATGCTTCTCATACTGATTCTGTACAGAGAGAAAGGGTATTAGACATGCATAACATATTCCCATAAAACAAATATGTAATATATTAGTACCACAGTGCACTAAAGGCCTTTACATATTAAACACACAAATAAAACTAATTAGCCCATTAGCCTGTCAATGAGAATTCCTATGTAATGTTAGCATCAAGCTAACAATCAAGTCTGTTCACATTGTAGAATGCTATACCTTAACTGCAGACAAAGCCTGAAACAGACATTTATCAGATTGTTTGTTCTCTACAATCTTTCTGAAGTCTATAAGTTAGAGACTAGTCGAGTGCAAGCTCTTTACAGTGATTTAACAACAATATCTCACAAAGCCAGAACGCTGAACCCTTTCAAACCCAAAGCCTAAACACAATCAGGAGTTCATTTTAAGAATACAACTCACTGCAAAGACATTTTTGTAAAATATGTAGATACAGAACTTTAAACAACAGTTGCATAGATGCTCTACACATATAAATGCATTTATAGACCATAGATGTGTTTGCGTGACGTATTCTATTCTGGGTTTTTCTAAATGACGTTTGATTTTTGGCAACCTGTAATATGGAAGTATAACAATTGTGAGGATTGTAAATGTAAACAAAGCAGATTACTATGTTTGGGTGGTCAGTTTTCACAGCTGACTTATTTTCAGCACAGTTCTGGAAAAACAGTTCCGCTCTGAATCATAATCTCTATATAACTACGTAAAGTGACTCTCTCATGCAAAGGCCTTAAAACAGGCAGAAGAACCAGAGAAGCAGCCGGACAAACCTTAACCCGAAGCTCCTTGAGTGGCGGGGGTAGCAGCAGTCCTCTGATCTGAGTGACAATGGGCCCCTCGACACCCGGAACTATGATGGTCTCACCCTCACGCAGTCGCCCGTTGATCAGGATCACGTCTATCGTGGTGCCCATACCGGGCAGAGCCTTCACCTGGAGATAGTGGAGAGGAGCATGATTACACCTGGATCTTTAGGCTACTCAGCGGTTTAAACCAGGGGTTAGAATCGGGTTCTGGTTGACTACAGCACTGCAGGGTTTTGGGTTTGATCTGCTAAACTTATGAAGATCTTTGGAATGAGGATACGAAGTGAACTACATAGCTCTGATTCTCCAGGACTGAAGTCTAATACACTTGAAGACAAATGACCATTTTTATCTTTTTCAAACAATTAAGTAATTTTTCTGACTTGGATGAACAGCATCTACCGCATTAAATGATAAATGTAACATTTAGTAAACCGTGATATGTACAAATGTTATATTTTCCATATATATAAATTTGCAACTTTACAGGAGAAACCTAAAACAATTTATTTTCAATGCAAGTCAATGGAACCAGAATTTTTTCCAAGCTATTTTGGAGCTTTTCTATTGGTCCATAAGTTATTTTATTATATATATATATATATATATATATATATATATATATATATATATATATATATATATATATATATATATATATATATATAAACAATAATAATAATTGTAGCATTTTGTCCACTCGTGTTTACTTGGTGTTTAACTGTATTTCTGCCCATATTTGGCACAACCATGTCACACTGCAATTACTAAAAAGCTCCTTCCCTTGTCCCAACAACTGGGGCTGGGTATCGCCACTGATTTCCCAGATCAATTAGGCCCCGATTCACAAGGTCCCAATTTAATATCGATTCATTTAGGGATGCTAATTTTAAAGATTGATCTCGGGTTTATACGAATCAATATCGGATTATTCAAATGAAGATCGATTTGAATTGAAAAATTGATTTTTTTTTTTAAACACACCCCTACCAACAACAGTCTCACAAACTCTGCATGTTTCTGAATTCTCACTCATGAAGGATGATTCTTAATATTCTCTTTTCATCAAAATAAGCTCTCTTGCAGTCAGAAAGAAAAACATCAGCTTCAGGAAACCTGCATGTTAACTTCTATTCTAAAAGATGTTACAGAAGGATTTCATCCAGACAATCCACATCCAATCAACTGAAAGATTTCTTGTGATAGCTATTGTCTAAAAAACAACAACAACAACAACTGCTGCATGATTAGCATTCACAGTCACCTGCTTTCACCTGATTTCATTACTGCTCCTGCTTATAAGCATATTAAGCTGTGCTAATGAGAAAGAAAGTATTTGTGAAGGAGACCACCCAGCTGACAGGGTGTAAAATGTTCACAGTAGAGCACTGATCACATGATGAATACCTGCAGGACTAAAACACCAGGCTAACTGTGCAGGAATAGCATGACCATTGACCTCACCTCCATGACCTGTGCGCGGAGCTCGTCGCAGTGGGCCAGCCTGCGGGCCAGCATGGTCTGGGTTAGCTCCACCAACAGAGCGATCAGGTTTCCCATGCCGTCGCCTGAATGGGCCGAAGTGGGCACCAAGGACACAAAGGTGCGTGGGTCCTTATTCTCAAAAAACAGAGCAGCATTCAAACCCTGCAGACACGAATACAAACAGTGTCACAAAATACAGACAGTGTTTAACACTCTCCAGTCATTGGCCAGAAAACATCACTTCATTGATTAGTATAAATAACAGTAATTATCAGACTCGCTCTAGTGGTTGGATCAGCTACCAGGTACCGAGAATTTTCACTGAACTGCGAAAATCTGCTTCGAGCTTACAGTGTACCAGCGAGCTGGAATCTAATACAGGAAACACTAAAACTCAATTCACTGGTGTCACTCAATCATTTTAAACTTTTATAATATCTAACCACCTTCAGACAGCCTGTACCTGTTTTACTTAATCTTCCTTTTTTTCTTAAATTTTATGTCTTATTTTATTTTTTCTTTATTATTTTATTTGATCTCATTCGTTCTGTATTATTATTTTATTTTGTTATTATTTTTATTTTATTATAATTATTTTTTTATTATATCTTGTTTTTCTTCCTCTTAAACTTTTCCGAATTTGAATTTTTGTTTATTATTATTTGTAATCTCTTACCGTCTTTTTATCCTAATTTCTTACTAATTACATCTTAACTTTTATCTATTTTGGTATTATTATTTCTACTTTATTCACTGTTATTTTTACATTTTCGTTGAATGTGTATAAGCTACTTTCATCTCAGTTGTTTTAATTTATAATGATAAAATTTTGTTTTCATTTTCTTTGTCAATCCCCGTTTATGTAAATGCTCGGCTACACTGAAAATGAGGGTTGCCCTCAATGTACATCCGAGCTTAAAAAAGGTTGATTGATTAATTGATTGATAAATTTTCTCTCTCTCTCTGTCAGAATCAATACTCATTTCACTTTTGTATCATTCTAAAGTTTTCATATAAACACTACAGCTCTTATGGCAACTGATAAGAAAAAGAAAAGAAAACCTCCCTGGTTTTCACACTAATTCTGGGTTGGGCCTCACCTGGTTTCCAAGGCTACTGGATAGCCAATTACCGTTTAACATACTGTTCTGCAGGTTGCGGCCCCCGTTTGCTACGTTAGTCATTAAAGTGCTTTGGATATCAAGTTGTGTTGACAGCCCTCACTGATGACTGACCAGCTTTTGTCAACTATTGGTTGCAGTCCTAAAGTAACACCCAGCTACTGTGGAAAAAATGTTCTCAAGCAACATCAAGTATGGTCGTGGTGAAAAGGAGCATAAAAAAAAGACCTGCTGGGCGAATTCCACGATGACTGCCTTGGCTCGTTCATCAAACTCATCTTTTGTGTTCTTCTTCTGCTTTTTCAGAGTGGCCACCACGTCCGTATCTGGACCCTTCTTCCAGTCATAGAGACGGTCGATCTGAAAGTGAGAGAGACACAGAGAGAGAGAGACATAAGGATATACAAGAGAGAGAATGAACCAAAACCCAGTCTGTTAAAGACTCAATTTCCTAAAACCTGAATAAATGAGGGGAACGTTCAACATTAGCAGCAAACAACTACTGTGGTTGCAGGTTCTTGTTCCAACCAAGCAGGAGCACACCTGAACTACTGTTTGATGAATGAGACCAGTGGATTAAATAAGCAGAATCAGACCTATGCCTGCTTGTTTATAAAGAGAACCTGTTGCTACACTGGCTCTTTGTGGAGTAGAACCGATGCCCCCAGCTTAAAAGGAAAAGATCTGCAGTGGAGAGGCACCTTGTTGAGGGCTACGATGAAGGGGCACTTTTTCTCCTTCAGCAGGTTGATGGACTCAAGAGTCTGGGGCTCCAGGCCGTGCATAATGTCCACCACCAGGATCGCAATGTCACACAGGGAGCTCCCCCTGTTCCTCAGATTACTGCAGAAGAGGGAAAAAGAAAGAATAATGAAGGACAGCGTTTAGAAGATCACATACACATCAGGTCTGAGTAAACCGAAGACTGTATCTGACTGCACTGCATCTGTCCTGATGATTATAATGTAAGAAAACTCTCTCAATCTGTTTTCTTAAAGTGGGAAGTAGAATTTTTATAAAAGGTTAGTGTGAAGAGGCTAAAAATAAAAATACCCAAACACTACAGATACAGCAGCCTGTCGAGCAAGTTAACACAGAAAGCTCTGACAATTTCATCAACTGAGCAAGAGGCAATTTATAGACTTAGCAAGTTGATTTTTCACAAGCATTAATTATCTTCTCTAGCATTAACAGGCTTCTCTGTGGTGCAATTACAGAACAGCAGCTCTAAGTCTGTACCCTAACAGCAGCTTCTCAGGCTGAGAACACCTTTAGCAGCTCCAGGTTGCCTGCCACCACGAGCCTCCCACAATATTATCATCATCAACTGCATACGGCTTCATATTAATTAATCAAATTAATCATTTACACAGTCGGCAGCCTATTGCTCGTAAATTCACAGCCTCATTGACATCAAGATTTTATTCATTCAAACCCCAACCCCCCTCACGCAAGTCATTAACAGATCCCATGCATTCTCTCCACTGCAGGTATGTGTACTTTAGTTGAGCAGTGCTTACCTGAAGGACTCGTGACCTGGTGTATCAATGATCAGCATGCCTGGAATCTTCACAGTTTCCCTGTCGAACTGAAGCACAAAGACATTTGCTGTTGTGGCGCATAAACTAAGATCATCACAGAAATCCAACGTCCACATCAGAATCTAGAACATGTACCTGAACCTGGCGGGACCTGGTTAGATTATCTTTCTTACTTCCTTTATCATGTACTCACTCCTTAAATAGTTGGGAGGTTTTTTTACAGGGTGGTGGAGTTATTCACTCAGCATTGAGGCCCATTCTCACAAAAACAGGACATAAACAATAACTCAATTTAGTAAAAGTACAAGTACAGAACAGTGAAGCCAGAAGAAACGTTTCATCTGTCTGGACCATTTTCTTTGTTGTTTGTTCAACATGCAACATGTCCTTAGTGTGAAAATTAAACTTCCGGATTAAAACAGGTGAAGATTAACAGGTAGCTATAGCAACACTGTGTCAGGTGAAAACTGCAGTATGGAACGTCGATTAACAGAAAATTAGAGACATAGTTTAAAAGCATTATTGATTAATACATTTGGGCCACAGATTATGTTTCAGACTTAAAACATTGTGTGTGTCTCAAAACCTAGTGAGCTCCTACATAGGCAGCATTTTACATCATAGTATGTTCTCCCGACATGTAGACTGTCCCAATACTTACATATCTTAAACATACTGTCTACTGAGAAACCTTATTTTCACCTGATTTTAAGGAAGCATCGAACGCATCCTCAGCCGCTAAGGCAATCCCATGATGCAATGCAGCCAAATCTTACAAAAAAAATGTAAGTTATTTTGATTCTCTGGAGTTTTAATGTGTTTCTAGTCGTATAATCACACAAAACAGTATTTTATTATCAACTCTGTAACGATTCGTTCAAGATTTTACAGTTTTATACTCGAGACATTAGCATTTATGCTAGCAGATTTTTAAGCCTCAGGCTATTGTTTTGGATGCCGGCCAGTAGCTTAGCAACCAGCTAAACCACCGGTCCGTGCTGCAGTGGGCGGGAACAAGCCGTGAAGCAGTCTCTCTCTAACTAGAGGGTCTCAGTGATCTGTTTTATGAGGAGAGAACACTGCTACTTAAACAACTGCCTACATAAACAGCTCACTAGGTTTTAAGACAGACCCTATATGTGGTTTGAATCCGGTTTGGACCAGAGAGAGGGAGTGAGTGGAGTGGCAGACATTTCTGCTCCTTGTTCAAAGTGTTTCTGTAACCGCTACAGCACTGTTTTGTAGTTCTCTCTCTCTCCAGACTCACTCCTCGCTCTAAAGTCCCAGAAACAGCTCCTTATTATAGAATTGATGGCCATTATTAAATTACATACTAGTCCTGTGCTTTACAGCATTCTGATCCAGAAGGCTCATTTATAATCAGCATTAAATACGGATACGGATACGCATGGAGTGTTCTGTATGTACTCGGAGTTCATTTTGTGTATTATTTGCACGTTTTTAAAAAGCTTACTGATACGGACGGGACAGAGCAATACCGCTGCAGACTGTGGGGGCAGTGCAAGACGTGACCACTTCCATACGAACACGGTGAAGAAGAAACAGCCGGACTTGAAGACTGGTCGTGCTAGTTGGTTATAAATTTTAACCATGATGTATCTTCGCCGCAGCACAGAGACAAAGCATTGTTTTTCGTTGTTTTTGAAGTAAATCAAGAACTAGGAGCTCATCCACCTCCGCCATGTGTGATTTACTCTGTACTGCCCTCTACTGGACATGTTGCACAACAACCATGTCAACAGAGCTGACGCAGAGAATGTATGTGAGCAGTAAGGAAGTATAAATGAGCCTTAAGCCTTTACACGACGGCCCAATCACGAGTCAGAAAACTGAAAACAGTGAACGCACGATTTTAACACCCACTTCTTTATCACACCGGCAGCTAAATGGACGAACGAGACTGTGTAATGTTATCGACGCTCTGTGAGAGTATATGTATACATGCACTTACTTGCAACTTGCACTTTATGGCTGCTGTTCTTTATACTTACACATAAAAGCACAAATAACTTTTATTTTTTAACTTATATATATTTATATATATTAATATATATATATATATATATATATATATATATATATATATATATATATATATATTAATATATATATATATATATATATATATATATATATATATAAATATAGAGATGGAAGGATTGATCAGCCAGATCAGCAGCAGAAACAGCCTTTTCAGATGTGGTTCTTCTGGAGCTGTACCAATTGGTTTACTCCCACATAGACCAACTTCTAATTTAGTTAAAAATATTATGCTGTTTCACATGAGCTCATTAAAAATGGCAATAAACCAGTTTCCACCTTGTTTCATGACTTGCTTGTGCTAATAATATGTAGCCCTGCCATGTCTAGTAGCCCCGCCCTCTATCGGTATCGGCTATCGGCCAATCGCGCTGAAAGGTGATCGGCGATCGGAATCGGCCTCAAAAACATTGATTGGTCCATCTACAATATAATTATTTTATTTACTTCAACTTATATTATACTTTATATATATTTTCTATTATTTCTTTTTTGTTATCTTATCTAGTGGTGAATGGAGGAGCAGCAAAGTAAGAATTTCATTGTTCAGTGTAACTGTCTGTTCTGCTGTACATATGACAATAAAACTCGAATTAAACACAAGTCTGTGCGCTTTCATATTTAATGAGACACTCACGTTTTTCACCATCTTGGTTTGCTCAATGATGGTGTCCAAGGGAACGTTGGTCGCCCCGATCTGCTGAGTGATTCCGCCCGCCTCACCGTCCTGGACGTGTGTGTGCCGCAGCTGCAAAGGTACATATGAAATGAAGTAAAATAAACTCAGGTCTGCAAACAAACACTCAGATCTGCTTTAGCAGTCACAGTATAGCGAGTACACACCTTATCCAGGATTTTGGTCTTCCCTGTGTCCACATGCCCCAGAACACACACAACAGGAGCTCTCAGCTTGTCCACGTTGGTGTTCTTCAGGTTCTCTTGTCTTCGTTTCTACAACAAACGTGAACAAGTAAAGATTACATGAAATATGAATCAGATACGTTAAGAATCACAAACTTACCATTCACACAGTTACGATTACTTTGCCTATACAATTTTCAGTCACGTAAGCTAACGTTGGGGCAAATGCAAATAAATAAATACATAAATATTTAATATATGTTTTATGAATGAATTTAACAGCCTTAAAAACAAAACACCAGCAGCTTTTTTAGTTTGATCTGTCCTGTTTGTCTGTTTCCTTTTCTCAGTAACAGCTTCTTGTCAGCTACACGTCCTTCTATTGTTGGTGTGTCTTCTCAAAGTGGAAGGCTGGACAGAAACATCTGTGGAGTTTTTTAATCTAAGGCAACCAGTGGGGCTTGATTTGTTTTGCTCTCTCTCTAAGATGAAAGCTGTAAGTGCTGTTTATCTGATGGTGACAGGTTCAGTGGTCTACAAGGATCCGGAATGCCTGTTAGAAGGCCCACTGTCTCCGTATCCTCTTGAACTCATACATATTTCATTTAGTTTGCAACTGACTATTACCTTCTGTATGCAATGGATCATCTTATATCTCATCTGTTCAAAAACACCTGACATGAATAACTTGTGCTGTGGCTGTTATTATTAATATTCTTAATATAGCTTTGAGTAATATTTTACACAGCATACAGGGAACTAAACTATTCTTGGATACACTTATCCAGTAACGGCACACGCTTTGTCATATTCAGTGGAAAAAAATGTTATATAAAAGTTAGTGTTTTACAAAGGCACCAAACAGCATTTCCTTGTATTTGTGTGATCCAAGTCAAGCCGGTAAGTACTGGCCTAAAGCATACAATGCAGAGCAGAAGAGAGATGAAATGAGAGAATGATCAGAAGAGTAATGCCCTTGGCCACTTAAGGCAAACTACTATGTGCAGTAATATCAGTACAGTATATACATGCCATCAACAAGCAGCCTACAAACGCACAAGTCTAAGTTATGAGGACACAAACGTCAAGTTTATTTGTCTAGCGCTTTTTACAACAATGTCTCAAAGCAGCTTTTGAAAGTTTTGAAAGTTACAGTTACAGAATATATCCCCCAATGAGCAGGCCAGAGGCAACAGTGGCAAGAAACCCCCCTCTGGTCATACAGTATTTACAGTTTAATAAAGTAAATACAAAAGAAGAGAGTCTCTGTTTGAAATCTGGATAGCAAAGCTTTAGAAGCTGCACAGGTAGAGGCAGTCTCTGACTGAGGCAGACTCTAACTGAGTCTTTATGTAAAGTGGGCGTGAGCTGAAACAGTCCATCCTATCTCAATGCTGGCGCATCTGGATGGCACAGTGATGTAACAGACCCGCCTATTCTAAGTGTAGCAACAACACCTGGGCAAACGCTACCATTCCTAATTTCTACACGAAACCCTCATAGGAATCCCAACCTTTACAGACACCCTCTGGAAACAAAACTCTCTCCCTGCATGTATGTATGCATACGTGTGTGTGTGTGTGTGTGTGTGTGTGTGTGTGTGTGTACCTCTATGCGTCTCTTGGCCTTGTCATACAGCCGCTCCTCTTTGGTGCGGTCGTCATCCGAATCACTCTCGCTGCTCGACTCTGAGCTCGGATCTTTCCTGCTCTTTGTCTTGGCCGGGTGGCTCTCCTTCTCCTCCTCTTCCTCGCTCTCCTCCTCACCCTCTTCCTCATCCTCCTCTTCGTCATCCTCCTCCTCTTCGTCCTCCTCATCCTCGTCATCTTCTTCGCTGCCATTCTCCTGCTCAGCAGGAGCAGAGGGTTTGTGGGCTGGCTGAGAAGCTGGCGTCTCCTTCACCTCAATGTGGACCTTCTTCAGCTCTGGGGTCCAGACAGACAGAAAAACCATCACAATCAGCGATCAACCAATTAACCACTGACGGCTGAAGAAACCAATTCTTTTGTTTAAAGGTTAGTTTGAATTCAGCATATATATATATATACAGCTGGGTTTTTTATAACTAGGGTGCAACTTGCTCAGTAACCCTGCTTGGTGATGCACCACTCAGGGTTTCTTGAGTTGACACCATCTCTGAACTCCTGCCACTGAAGTCAATGGGGCTCCATTTCAAATGGTAGCAGCCATTGATAAAGGAATTTAGCATCCATTAAACGAGCCACAGTGCAGCTTATTTAATTTTAGAGTAGCTACAGAACAAAATCCTAAACTTTAAACACTCAAAACAACAATCCCAACACTCAGCTGTTAGTCTGATATCAAATCAAAGAAGCTTAAAACCTGTGAGCTACTGGATTTATATTGATGGTTCTTTAAACTGTGTGTATGAACGTCGGGTTGGTCCCAGTCAGACCACAGATGTTCACTGACAGCTAAGTGCGTAAACTACATTAGGTTACTGTCACCTCAGCGGCTGCGTTTCTTTCTTTTTGCCTGTGTTTATCCAGCTGACCACAGTCTTACCTCTCTCCTCATCGCTGGCCATTGCTTCCCAGTCATCCAAGTCTGCAGCCTCAGGATTCGGCTCTGCCGCTGGAATAACAACCAAGAAAACTTTCAACACAATAAACATGAATTATTTATGAAAACACTGAACAACAATAGCACCATCGCATACAGACCAGCTAATAGTTCCTACAGATTCGATAAGGCACTAGTCGGAGTGATTGTTATTGACGGCACACAGGAGACACGTAGGAGTCCAGAGGGAGAGACACTTTTTGAGAGTGTTGTCTCTGATTCATAGTTTTTCCATTGCATCTGATATATAAATGTTTATTTTAATAAACAAAGAAGATACCTGGTTCCACTTTAGGAGCGCCCACTTCCATCTTTGTCATGATGGGCTCAGCCATCTCCGACGTGGGTGATGTCACCTCTGAGGTTTCTGAGACACGGGGGAAGAAAAAAAAGGAAACAAGGCTGTGTTTCACTACAAGAAGCACCAGCTTGTACCATAACTACAGCCTTACAACGGCTTTAAGTATCTTGTACCTTCAGGAGTTTGTGCTGTTGGCTTCTTTTTTCTCTTGTCAGAGTAAACAGGCTTCTTCTTTGGCATGGAGTCTTTGGATGGCACCTCAACACCTTAAAGACAGACAGTATGTGGAGAATCAGCATAAAGGCAGTTTCACCACACATACAGGAAACAATACCAAAATACTAAAAACTAAAACTAAATGAAGACCTACAGGCATCACCTACAAAACAAGCTCGTAATCTAGTCCAATCAGAATACTGGTTGCTGCTACTTTAGTCTATTCTATATTTGTCTGAGTGTCCCTCTCTCTCTCTTACCCTGGGCCTGCAGAGCACGAAGTGTGGCCTCTGCTCTGGCCCGAGCCTCTTTCTGTGCCTTGGTCAGCAGTTTGCCTTCTTTCTTCAGTCTCTCCTTCCTTTCCTTGTCCTTCTGTTTCTTCTTCTCCTTCCTCTCTGCTTCCAATCGCTCCTGCAAGAAAGCAACAGATGGGTCAGTTTAACAAAACTGAGCGAAAGCACAGCGAGCTCTGAATGATATGCATCAAACCAACATTTAAATATTTCTGTCTTTCAGATGTAAACGATGTGTCAGTGTTTGCAGTGGCGTTGACAGGAAAAGACAAGTGAAGAAAGACTGAATGGTATAACAATATATTTCTGCACAGCACGTAGAATGAGATAATACTATAATAAGATAGTTTGATGCTGCATTAAAATATATAACCAATTTCTTCCTAAAGCCAGGTCAGTGCGTTCCTCTTCTCAGACACTTTCCACGCAACCCTGCCAGACCTCATTGCTCACAAGTTCTCCCGTCTATGTAATTAAAACTCATCAGAAAATATAAGTAAGTATAAATATATAATATAAGGTGGAGTGGTGGTAGTAGTGGTTGTAGGCTGCTTGTTGATGACATATATAGACCTATAT
>CM038722.1:22007106-22124606 GCA_021613375.1 Megaleporinus macrocephalus
ACCAGCTGTGCTGACGCACCCCCTTTTAAGCTACATGGAAAAAAAACTAATTCAGGAAAAAAAAACATAACATACAAAAAATGCATGCAAACATTTTCACATTGTTAACTTATTACAATCTAAACTTTAGCAAGAGAATAGCAAAGCAAACATGTTTTCTTTCTCTGAGAAGTAAACCACATATTAATATAAATAATTAACTACTAAAATAACTTAACACAGCAGAAAGTCTGTATCCCAACACATCAACAAATCCAACCTGGCAAATCCACATGATACCCACTGGATCCCACCTGGTTACCATCCTGCACCAAGTCCAGTAGGAAGCATTTAACCTGAACTAGCTACCTTTACTGCGACTGAAACTGACTGTCCACAGGTGCTTACCTACAGGAATAACTCAGAGCAATGAGGACAAGGGCAGGCTGGGCCCTTTATATAGAGGAGCCTATGGCCCTCCTTGCATACTGTTGCATCAGCAAGGGAAAGCACCTCTCAGAACGAAGCACATCACAAGACAGGGCAACACACGCACTCGCACATACACAAAGCTGCTGCCCTCAGCATACACAGAGACCGGGTGATGAAACTCACACAGACCAGCTAAAGGATGGATAGATGAATAAACAGAGAGGTGAACAGAGAGGCGAATTCATGAATGGGAAGGAAGCTGAGGCTGAGCCCATCCAAGGGGGGAACTTGACCATTGGACACTTCAGATCATGCAACACAGAGTAACAGAAGCTAACCTGACCTATCTATGCTCCACCCACAAATATGTCCTTGCATGGCAACAGTTTCTGGGGCCGGACAGGTTTTATAGAATGTTGTCGAAAGAAGACAAAGCGCTGTGAAGTGTGTTGTGACAGGAAATCAAGTTGCCAGATTGGAAATAATTGGTAATAAAGTACTGGCCACCGCGCTAATGCAAGCTTTAAGGCCTATTTATCTGATGGTGACCGGTTTGGTGGTCTAGCAGATCTTGCACGGTTGTTAGGGGTCCCATTTTCTCTGTTTTTTTTATTCATTTTCAAAAACTTCTGTTTTTTTCCCTCCACTTATTTTCTCTTTTCTTATTTAACTCCAGTGCTTGCACATAATGGGCATTTCGACAGCAAATTAAAGAAATGAAGGGTGGTCTCCCACTTCTGCTCACTACTGCATTCCCAACAGTGTTTGACCTTTCCACATGCAGAGAAAAAATAAAAATAATCAGAATTAAATGACCCTCAATTTTAATTTCTGAGAAAAACTGTGGACATTTGGGCAAAAATCTATTATTGCAACGGCTTAGGAATTCTTGATGATGCATGATAAGTCTCGAAACGTGCTAAAGAAAAAATGAACCAGCAGTTCTCTGTTTTTTTAAATATCAAAAACTATGACCACTAGGGCTGTAAGAAAATATCAAGGGATACTATATTTCGTGATACTGTATCACTTCTTGGCAGACAGTGTGTTGTGTTTAAGCATCTAGAGACCACGAGAAATCCATTTTCAGTTCTACTCCAACATCAACAAGTAGCACAAGGACGCTGTGCAACACTTTTGTATGCATTGGCAAACGTGCACATACTGTGGTGTGTTTTTATAGTAGGATTTTAAAAATCACAATATATCGCTTGTAGTGTATCGCAATATACTGAATCGTGATGACTGATTGCCAATACACAGCCCTACTGACCACAACAAGTTTGTAAATACTGCGTTGCGCTAAATCAAGTTAAATGGGATCAATTTTACTCTCTTGAAGTCTGCAGCTGGTCAGCGTTCTGAGGATAGTACTGAAAATATTCATAAAGCAGATTGTATTGTAATGTAATTTATCAAGATAATGATATATATGTCATACTGCCCAGCCGTAGCTACAATCTCTCATTTGACTGAACAGCTTTTTTGTTTATATGAGTCTTTAAATGCTTGTCCCACCTTGCAAGAGTTGCTATGAGAGAAAGCATTTGTGGGCGGAGCATGACTAGGTCTTCTTTTTAATGGAGAACAGGTCATCAGAGCAAAATCTGCCAAAGAATCCTTTCAAAAAACATGTTATACTTTCTGAAACAACAGTGCAATACTTGCTGAATCAAGTGGTTGAAGCACATATTTAATGCTTCTTACTGCAATGATGAAATACACCGCAATATTTTTTATCAATATGCCATCAGGGACACGCTTCAAATATAAACTTGCAACTCATTTTGATAAAAACTTTTCACATTTGTTACACAATGGTGCTTTAAAAAACACTGTGTGATTGGTTCGAAGGTTTATTAACACATTCTAGCCTTCTAAAATCTCAGTATGTCCAACAGTGCGATAAATAAGTGCGTATAATAACGCAGTCCTACTTGGCATCTCCTTTTTTAACCATCCATTTATAAAAAAGTAAGTAAGTAAATAAATAAATGGCAGCCCAAAGTGGTTCACACGGCATCAAAACTGATTTTGATCGTCACGTCTTCCACAAATGGTCGATGACAGCTCCTCAAGCACTTAATCAACTTATCCGTCTCCCTCGTGCCTAGACCTCTCACGCTCTATCTGCTAAGCATCAGACTACGCCAAGTTCAGCATCTCAGCTTACCATAATTACAAGCCAGACGACAGCGGAAGACAGAGCTATCATCAAGGCCTTCCCGCGTGAGAAAGGAGCCACACACCAGCATGGTCCAGGAGCGCAGATCTGGGGTGAGCGGCCCCTCGTTCACCAACATCTTTAGAAAAGCTTTTAGTTGAATGTGTTATCAGGAAAGGCCCTTAGAAAAAGGCTGTCAGATTCATGACATTCATGTTCTCAAACACCAGAACTGCTTGCACCGATTCTGTTCTGACCTAAGAACGAATCCCAAATCAGAAAACATTGCAGAATGTCAGAGTCTTCATAAAACCTGGATAAAATAGGTTTAAGAGGAAAGTTTTTCTTAAGATCGGCTGCTGAATGAGGCCTATTCAAATCTATTAGCACTGAAGAAGCACCCTGGCTGAACAGAGGGAATCGATCGTTCACCAAAGCAAAGAGTGAATAGATGCTCTGCTGTTTACACCTGTTAGAAGAATCACACAGCTATAGTTACACCTGTTAGCTGAAGGACATTCAAATTTTCAAAACCAGATGTACTGCACCATCACCATATGGACACATCTGTCTTTCAGGCCTGATTCATCTAGAAAACTAGGCCCAAAATCATCTGCAGTCAGGAGCTCACGGAAGACCTCACCACCTATCATTACTGTGAACCACTCTTAACAATGACATGGGCACGACCAGATGGGCACTCCAGATAAAGTCAAGCCTGTTTAACAGAATGAAAACTCACTTAACATACTGACTACCCATCACTGAAACAGAACATGAGGGCAAATAGGGAACTGAAGAAGCCCAGGTTCACAATTTCAGTCAAGAGGACTCACAGCAGTGCAACCCGCTGACCTCAGAGATGTTAAAAGGCACTGGCAGTGACAAAGGTGACCAACAGCATCCCACACAAGAGCTGCCTTATGGTAGACAATACGGGTGACGGGGGGGGGTTTACAATGAAAACGGATGATGTTGCACCTTCACCGCTCACGAAAACGCTTAGACGGGAGTGAAATGACAGCCAACACCCTTCAGCTGAGGAAAAAATCCCAACTGTGCAGATGCACGAACAAGAGATTGCAGCCTTACTAGTGAAGTGACTAAAGGAAACTGGCTCACTGACTGATAAGACTTGCACTTGCTTGCTAACACCGCACATCTCCGCGTAACGTAACCAGGTTAAAACGTGGCTTCCTCTCAACCGCCCAGCTTCGCCCCGCACTCGGGTTAAAACTGAGGAATAAAGGAGACACCCGACTTCGTGTCCTTAATGAGAAACTGAAATGGCTTGTGAGAGTTAACCCCGCTAAAATCAGGCTGCTAGCCTAGCTAATATCAGCTAACTGAAGCGGGCAGGCCTAGCCTGGGAAGCTAAGCTAACTTAGCTAAAAGCTAGTTTTCTGCCACATTTATAATGTGTTTGGTAAGCGTAAACGCTGTATTTTCCCCCCTCGAGGGAATTTAGCTGTAGACATGTGGTACCGTACCCGTCATCTCCTTTATTTTTCTGTTTCTTTCCCATGGTGTGTGCTGTAGCAGTGTCTCCCCTCGTTGCCGTGTGTAAGTCACTGCTTAGCGCATATGGTCGGCTGTGCCAGTACTGCGCATGCGCGCCTTGAAAGGCAGCGTTCGCTGATTGTTAAAGCAACTGGATCGACCACGACTAACACAAAAACGATCCAAATACTGATTTACTTCTGAATATCAACAAAATGCAAATACATTTTTATTTTTATTGTGATATCTTACCCAGAAATACCGGTACAGTTCAGAAGGATGCACTATAAGAATGTTTTTTGTGAACTCTTCAGAGCTTCAGCCCATCCTCTGTGTTAGGATGTTTTTTTGTGACTCCTTCTATTGCGCAACCGCTAACAGTGGCACTTTTACTGTTCTTATCATATCTGGGAAAAAAATATATAAATATTATATATAAATATATAAATAATAGATCTTGACATTATTGCATAAGGTTCTATGTAGAACCTTTCCAAAAATACTTCAATTTAGTACCTAGGGATTTTCTATTGTTACATTATCAAACTTCTAACAAGATAATAAGACTGGTGCTATACAGAACCATGCAGACATACATAAAACACATGTTCCATCAATCATAAGCACCATTTCACCATGTAAAGAATTACATTATATGAACAATGCTATTGGGACACGTCTCTTAATCGTCAAATTCAGATGTTTCGTTCAGTCTCATTGCCACATGTATAGAATCAAGCATCTAGCCTTGTAGCCTGCCTTTACAAACATTTGAAAAAGAATGGTTGGCACTAAAGACCTCACTGAATTCCAGCATGGTACTGTAAAAGAATGCCATGGTTACAACAAGCCTTTTTTGTGAAATGTTTTTGTTCTAGATATTCAAAGACCAACTGTGAGCCCTGAAGTGTCAGACCACTCTATTTGAGAATTTAGAATTATAATTTAGAACTTACAATCAGAATTTTAAATGTAGAATTATAATTATAAATTACAATTTGAAGCATGGCTTAAATTGCTGCGAAGATTTTTCGAGAATGTGGATGAGGGTAAATTTAACTCTGAATCATTCTACCCTTCCATTTCTCTTGAGCTAGATTTAACTTCTCTGCCGTTCACAGAGTTAAGTAAAACCTAAGCTACCTGACGTCATCACGCCCCTAAAAGCCCTGTTACAAAAGCCCAGATCAGCCTTCGATGCCGTTCTTGATGTCCACATTGAGTCCTATGTCTGCACCATCAGCCATTAAGTAGAGACCTTCAGCAAGCCCTAGGTTCCAACGATGGACAAAGTTCTTGCAGTTACTGCTCTGGAAATACTTAAAAACACTCACGTGACATTCTTCCCTAACATTAGAAGAATGCTCCAGATCTTTCTCACACTTACTGTCACAACATGTTCCTGCGAGAGGTTATTTTCAGCCTTATGCAGACTGGAGACATGGCTAAGAGGGAGTATGACAAATGAGAGACTCACAGGACTTGCTATGATGCAGGTTCATTGAAACACTAATGTGGATCCAGAGAAAGTTCTGAAACACTGGGATGCATCTGGCCACTGGAGGGTTGTGTGTGCATGTAATGAGCAGGTAATCTATAGACAGAGGAGTTAGTATGTTTATGTTACTGTGGAGCTTCTTACCCTATTCCTAATTGTAATGCATTTGTGGCTGTGGTATAAGGCGCGGGTGGTTAGCAGGTGGTCTCCCAGCAAGACAACCCGGGTTGGATTCCCGGTCCGGGACGTTCTGTGAGTTTGCATGTTATGTTGATCGGTCACTCTAAATTGCCCATAGATGTGAGTGTGTGTTGGCCACGTGATGGGCTGGCAACATTTCCATGGTGGACCCTGCCTCTGCTTGATAACGTGACCCCAACTAGGGGGATAAAGTGGAAGATAATGGCTGGATGGATGAATGATTGTAGTATAGTAATAGTATTTGGAGTGGAGTCAAAGCAGTTCATGGGAGATCGGATGAGTAACAAAATATAAATCAGCATTAGAAATAGTAGACATTCAGCATTGCGGTGTGTGAACGTGGACCTCACTACAATTTTCCTTCTAGTTACAGCACACAAATGGTTCTTTGGGTGTTGATAATCTATACAGAAGCACTGTTTTTGACAGAGAACCTCAGAAGAACCTACTTTTTCCAGGAGTGTAGGTCCACTATATCTCATCTCATCTGTAGCATTGAAAAGCTTGGGGTAAGGCTCAGCAGGACAGCATTGTATTTATATATATATATATATATATATATATATATATATATATATATATATATATATATATATATATATATATATATATATATATATATATAAATCAGTAAAAACAGTGCAAACAGAACAATAAATAGACAACAATTAAGTAAAAATAAGCTAGAATATATACATTTAGTAATAACTGAAATATATAAGGGAATATACAAAACATACACAAATTATATACATAGATATACAGGAGGACATATGTAGAAACTTTAATCATCTATTTAAAGTGATACTGACCATAGCAGTGATAACAGAATTAATAATATACTAGTATAATATAGCAGTGGACGGTATTGGGGTCTTTCAGCTTCACAGTGTGTACAGAAGACTGACAGCCTGAGGGTAGAAACTGTTTATTAGCCGGGTTGTTCTGGTTTGGATGCTGACCACAAGGCTGCTGTTAAGCAGATATATTTTGCATAGCCGTGACACTGACAGGTGGGGGCATGGTAGTATAGCTGTACTCTACCTTGTTGGGTGTAGTCATAGTTCTGCAAACTTCCAGAATATTTATTTTTTCTGAAATCTGATGTGTTGGAACAGGACAAGTCTGTAATGCTGCATTTCAAAACTACCTTAAATGAGAGTTTACTTACCGTTTAACATAGCGACTAACCAGCAATAGGTTTAATTACACAGGATTATGCTCTTTGTGATGAAACATCAGATGTTCAATGGGACTCATTCATTAACCATGAGGCCCATTTCGAGCAGAAATTTCATGTTAAAACCCGTCTTCCCACTTTTCAGCAGCATTCCGGCAATCTCCAATATTTCCTCATTCAAGACTTGTTCTTAGGGAGAAAGAGAATCTACACACTCGTCATGAATCTGACTTTTTTTCCTTAGGATCTCTCTTGAAAACAAATTTAAGATAAAACTTTAGATATTGGTGAACAAGATACTGATGATATACCAAGAACCATATTGTGCATGTTGTGACTTAACATTCACAATGATGATAAATATTATCACTTTGCCTGGTCTCTCTGGCCAATGAGCATCTATGTAAATACCAGGAACCAAAACCCGTAACTGTATTCTTCTAACCAATATGTTTACATCTTTTAAAACAGTCTTGTTGTGTTTTGCTGTATTTGTTTTATTCATTCTATCTGTTTATTCTATACTGTATTTAATATACTGCTCAGGTGAATGACTTAAAAGAATCTTAGACAGATCCACTTACCATATAGGAGCACTTTGTGGTTCTACACTTACAGACTGCAGTTTATCTGATTCTCTGTGTACTTTGTTAACCCCCTTTCACCCTCAGACCCCCACAAAGCAGATATTGTGCGGGTGGCGGGCCATTCCCTGCTCTGCAGTCACACAGGCATGATGGTAGTGTGTTATGTGAGTGGATCAGACGTGGCTCAGCAGTGCTGCTGGAGCTTTTAAACACTGTGTCCACTCACTGTCCACTCTATTAGACCACCTCGTTGGTCCACTGTATAGATGTAAAGTCAGAGACAGTAGCTCATCTGTTGCTGCACAGTTTGCGTTGGTCATCCTCTCATTCTTCTTCAGTGGTCACAGGATGCTGCCCACAGGACACTGTTGGCTGGATGTTGCTGGTTGGAGGACTATTCTCAGCCCAGCAGTGACACTGAGGTGTTTACACACTCCAGCAGCACTGCTGTGTCTGATCCACTCACACCACCACAATGCCAGTGTTACTGCAGTGCTGAGAACGATCCACCTCCCCAATAGTATCTGCTCTGTGGTGGTCCTGACCACTGAAAGTATACAGAGAAACAGACGGACTACAGTCTGCAATTGTAGAACTACAAAGTGTCCCTGTATGTTACGTAGAGCTGTTAACATGGACATTGAGCGTAGATATAAGGAGGTGTGCCTGATGGTTGTACATATGAAATACTATAAAAACATTTTCTGTGTAGTTTATGTAGAATAGATTACATGTTCATGCTTCCGCAACTCAAAAAGTTGCCTTTGAAAGTGTACACATGACAAAAGAGACGTTTTAATGTTTTATTCACATCACTGCCACAACGTTTTCATACAAGCTCTGAGTCTTCCTGGCGAGGTCAGGAACTGGTGAGGCCGTCCTCATGAAGGCTGCCACAACTACTGCAACCTCACTCGGACAGAACCTGATGCCTGTCAGGGCTGAGCACAATTCCTTCCCAACTTCTGGAGGTAGCCAATGGTGGGGTATATCCATAGCACACTTTTCTACGATGCCATTCTTAATGTCCATATCAAGTCCTATGTCTGCGCCTTCGGCTGTGAAGGACGTGCAGATGCTGAACTTAGGGGTCCTGCCGTAAGCCCACTCCCAGGCTTTCAGTTCAGCTGCCATTTTATGAATGCCAGGCGTTAGGTTCTCCACACTGGGGTCCACTGTGATGACAGGGCCTTCGAGCCCAAACTCAGCCTTGTAGCGTGAGGCTATAGCTTCCATAATGGTACCGGGATCTAAAGATGGATCTTCGTCCTGGAGGTTCTTTACAGGAGACGGTACGCTGGGGGTGGCATTGCTTTTGATTCCTTTGCAGGTGGTCTTGAGCACCGAGGAGAGCAAGGATCGATCAGAAGAGCAAAGAAGGGTACAGTGATGATAAGCAGCTGTCCTACCTAACTTTGCAGCAGTGCCTGAGATCTTATAGGCACCATTAAGGACAATGTCAAACCTCTCTGTTGCACTAACGTCCAAGTCAGGCCTCAGGTCCTTCAGCGCACCAGTCACAAGCCCTAGGTTCCTATGACGGTCGTACTTCTTCTTGGATGTGAAGAAGGTCAGGTTTATGTTCCCCAAATCGTGGAAAACCGTCCCTCCTCCGCTGCGACGTCTAGCCAGTGGTATTCCCAAGCCCCTCATCAAATTCAGGTTGCATTCCTGCCACGGGTTTTGGTGTCTGCCGATAACTACAGCCGAGGAGTTTCTCCACAGCAGCAGCACGCCTCGCTCCTGCACGTCCACGTGCTCGTGTATCCAGTCCTCCAAAGCCAGGTTCTGGAAAACGTCAGTAGATGCAGACTTGAGAACGACCCCTGCTTTACAGAAGTGCTCGAAGTATGTTTTTAACGTAGAGCTGCTCAGGGGTCGAAGAAACAGGGGACAGTCGAGCAGTGCCCTCACTGACACTCTCGAAAAAGTCCTCATTGTCATTGGCGCCCTTTAAAAGTCCTCAACGGTCCCACCGACACTATCTAATCTAGATATTATAATACTAGAGACTTGGTACTAAAACGGACATATTTTATAAAACAACATATTATTTCACCTCCTCGGTTAACATGCTGAGAGTCCAATTTGTTCATGCTGTATCAACAAACACTTCGGTGATTTACTTTTTCAGTAGCGCCATCTAGCGGCATGCCATAATATGCCATTTTTGTGTTTGTGAACAAGGTCAGACACTAATAACATTTTTTTATATTTTATTCATTTTATCTTTGTTTATTTTATTCTATTCTATTATTTTTTATAGCGCTGTGAAAATTATTCACCATCTCACATCGTGACTTAAAAGGGGGCTTTTATTTTGAAAACTGTGCTGCTCTTAAACCGGCAATCCTTGACTTACCGTTTCCGTTGTCACAGTGACAGCTTTAGCGGCTCAGAAGGTAAGTTTATAGTCACTGTTTGCAACAAAAAGATAAATTTCTAAACGAAAATGGTTATAATTGTGTATTTTTATATTCTAGACTAAACCAACGTACCATGTTTATCATTTTCTTTGGAGAAAAGCTTGAGTTCGTTAGAAATGAGCCCCGGTGTTAACGTTAGCTAGCTGGACACTGACCTTGTCTCGTATGGAGTCGAGCGTCCGTTGAGTTTTTGAGATATTTGAGTGTATTATAGAGTTTTAAGTCATGTGAAAGATATTTACATGCTCTTCACCTGCCTTGAGAGTATTTACTTAATTAAATGTTGTGTAATAATCGTTTTTGGCTGCATTGTGTCTGACTAACGCTACCCTAGAAGAACCTTGAGTCCTGTAGATATTTATGGGGACAGTGGCTGTAAGACCCGTTACTACAGGTTGGCTTTTATCATGTTTTAGAAGAGTAAATGCTGTTTAGATGCAATTAAATCTTATATTTTAGAAGCTTGATTGCAGTTTGACATAAATTCTGCAGTCTCTCATGTAAAAAGGCGTTACAGTGGCCCCAAGAAATAGTCAGACATGTAAGCCGTGCTTAGAGTATTAAAGTAATTGTGTTAGGAAAGAAAATGGAAAAAATATGAAAAAAATAAAAATCAATTGATATTTCTTTTTTTATACAAGCGATTACGTTTTGTATTTTGGCAAAGCATTTTTTTAAAAGGCTGCTGGTTTCCTATTGTTATGGTATTCATTGCAGACTTTTTCAGGTTTGCATCCACTTTTTTTTTCACTTCTGAGTTCATGTCTGCACCTTTTGTGTAAGGGTCTACTATGATGTGGTCTTCTCGTATAAATATAAAATATCATTTGGTTAAATGTCAATGAAGTCAATGATCAGTGATAAAAACTGCTAGATTTATATTACTGCAGATGAATAATAATAAGTTGCTGACCCATTGAATATTCTGCAAATGAAAAAATAGTTTGAATGATTGAATGCTTGAATGAATCCAAAACATTATTTTTGTTTGGGTTACTGTTGTGGTTAATATGTCCAGGGCTATGAATATTATGAATAGGCTAGTGTTTGCCAACTGGCTGATTTTTCATCTGTAGCCCCTTTTTTTTAATCTATGCTAAACTCTTCAAATACATACGTAATACAATGCCAACCTGATACTTAAGAATATTTAATTTCTTGCTAAATTGCAGTTTAGAAAAACTATTGACATTTACTTTGTGCAGTTTTGTCCCAACTAACTGTCTGTTCTTCACATGTAAAATCTGTTGCAGGATGGCTGGCCGTCGCGCAGCTCTAAAGGCCATTGATTGGCTGGCATTTGCTGAACGTGTCCCACCGAACCAGAGGGGCATGTTTAACTCCCTGAAGACCAGGAGCGATGCCATTTCTGCCAAGTATGTGCAGAGGCAAACGTTGCCTCTACTCAAATTCCATGTTTTGTTGATCACAGGGACCACATCTCTGCACAGTTCTGCAATATTATTATTATTTTCATATTTATGTTAATATTTATTTGATGTTTAGCACATTGGAAATTTGCCAGTTAAAAATAAAATATGACACATTGAATTTTTTATTACTGTGTGAATTAAAACAAGCAGAAAAATGTCATATTAAGTTTCTTGTTTGTAGAGTGAGCAGTAACACCAGGAGTGTGACACTGTCCACCAATTTCTGCTTATAGATTTAAGTATATACACTGTGTGTGTGTGTGTGTGTGTGTGTGTGTGTGTGTGTGTGTGTGTGTGTGTGTGTGTGTGTGTGTGTGTGAACACAATCCAGGTTAGCTTCTCTGCCTGAAACACCCGCTCCTATTGACTGGGCCTACTACAGAGGTGTGGTGGCCAAAGCAGGCATGGTGGACGAGTTTGAGAAGAAGGTAAGATGTCTATACAGTTAGCTAGATTGGGGGCCAAGATATTTTTTAACAAAGCCCAAATTAACCTTCTAGTTAGTTACAGACTAATATATAGTAAAGCTCACCCATCATTCAGTTTGCTTTTTTGTCAATCCATAAAGTCATATTTATTTTAGCCCTAAATTAAATATTAATAACTTTTTTAATAGCTTGTCAGTAATACAAAACCATTAATAATACAAACCAATAAAATGTGCTCTGGGTACAAAGTGATTATATTATGCAGTTAATACAGTACAACTTCTCAAGATTTCAAATTGTAGGCAGGATTGAACAGAGCTTTAGATTATTCTCTAATAACTATAAAACATAATATGGAAAATTATTATAGTTATAATAAATGGATAATTCAGAATGCTTTTGTTTCTTAACAGGCTTAAAAATTACTATAAATATATAATTACAGTATATTATATAAAAGTTAATACCTTGTTGTTCCCAAAAAACCTGGTATATTGAAAAAAAAAAGTTGTAATTAATTTAAAATGAATGATCATGCAAAAAATATATATGAATATAGAAGGTAATAATTGTTCATCACTCTTGATTTGAACTGTAGCATATGGTTGTTCGTATTATGTTTTTTGCAGTTCAGTGCTCTGAAGGTTCCTGAGCCAGTAGATACTCAGACCAACAGCATCAACGCACAGGAGGCAGAAGCAGTGAGTACAATGTTCACTCAGAGTCTATAACATTGACCTGCAAGACCTGAATTTGAGTTCAGTGCTGCCAGTTGAATGCTTGATTGTTCTTCTCATTCTTCTTCTTCTCATTGCACACAGAAAACAGACAACAGCATTGTTTTAGATGTTTGCAGGACGTGTTATTCTAAAGATTGTTTTCTCCTGTTTTTTTTTTCTTTTCTTTTTTAGAACAAAATTGCTGTTTCTTATGTTGAAGCTTCCAAGGCCCGCATCGCTAGTTACGAGAAAGAGGTATGCCAATTATTCTGTTTTCTTCTTTATGGTTGTATTAGTGACTAATCTGAATGTTCAGATATTTGAATAAATAAGTTTTTCAATTTGCAAGTTATATCATTAATTTTTTTTTCTTCTAAATTCTTGTTCTTGAGAAAAACCTAAGAAAAATTCTACATCAGACTCATAAACCATTGAATCCTTTTTAATTTTGGTTTTTAATTTTGTGTAAATTCTGTTCTTAAAACCAAATAAGAAACTTTTCTGAATAAGTGTTTTAAGAATGAGACCCATGGTTTGTTGTGTAAAACCAATATAAATAACTTGAGATCTTGAGAAAACAGCATTCATTTTGCCATTATAATGACATCACTATATTTTAATAAAATAGATAAAATAACTCTTTGTTTCAGGATGAACTGGGTACAATAATGTGAATTCAACATACAAACACTCATAACATAAGAACTGTGAGATGTCTGAACATTATTCTCCACCAGAGGGCAGTAACGACCCTGTAGTTTTTGTTTTGGTCTGAGTTTACCTGTTTACTTTAAAGATAATGTACATAAACATGGTGATCATGTCCTGTGGTTAGTCTGAGTGATGTGCGAGGGTCAAAGTGAATAAGTTTTAATGAATAAAGACACGTGATCTAAAAATTTAGTTCAAAATAACACGAGCAAATATATGAACACATCATCAAGGTGTTTTAATAATATTATTATTATTATTATTGATGTAATAATGTCAGGCATATCTCACAGTGTAAAATGTAGCTCTATAATCAATATAATGATATTTTGTAGTTCTACAACACTGGCGTCTTCGTGTCTATCTTCAGCAGGTCTTTTCTCTTATCACAGTCATCTTTCTGTCTTTCTTTCACAGCTGGAGAAGTTCAAGAACATGATTCCTTTTGATCAGATGACCATTGAGGACCTGAACGCTGCGTTCCCAGAGACCACCCTGGACAAGGCCAAGCACCCGTACTGGCCACACAAGCCAATTGCTGAGCTGTAGTGTCCATAAATAAACATGTACAGTCTGTAACCCTTACACCGTGGCTGTCTTTCTTTGAATGCTGACCTATCAGTGATGTTGTGCGTTCTAGGTCGTATAGACGCTATTCAGACACTTGCTGCATTTCCTACTGGGATTGTGAGTTTGACCTTAAAGTTACACTGGTCACTTTTCCTGGTGAGCTGGCTGCAATATCTAGACTCGCCATCAGGTGGCAACAGAGAGCCCTGGTTTATGAAGTAAAGTGTTGCTGGGTTGATAGCTCTGATCTAATCAGTGTATTTGGGTCACATGTTTGTGTACTTTCTTGCAGGCTATCAGTCCTGTCTCTGGTGATCAAACTAGTGATCAGTATGAAGGAAAATACATCAACATCAAAGGCCTAAAAATAAAAGAAAGTGGCTGGAGAATGCTGGAATGGTCTGATGTAATATGCTGCCATCTATATATGAATAAAGTATGTTAGAACAATCAATATAACCACTTTTCAATCTCTGTTCCTTAAAATCAGACACTGAAAAAACCTGGGCTACACTTTTGGTCAACCAATCAAAAGGCTGTGATGCCAATTTCTCATATCAATATGTGATGCTAATGATAGGTAGGCTCATAAAAGTAGCTGATGCTACACCATGCAAATTTAGACTGTCATGTTTCTTAAACCTCTCCTAAATATCAATATTTTTATAACACATACTGACAGAAGCCTCCCTATAATTCCAGAATGTTAGCACAATTCCTGGACAAACACATTTGTGTTGCTTTGATGGAAAAATGTGTGTATTTGTATACACTGCTATTCATTAGTCTTGTCTGTTAAAGGCATACAAAATTAAAAATAACACACATTAAAAATTGGGGGGTAAACAAAAACGTCATGACCTCTGGTTCCTACCACAAGAGATCAATACAAGTCAATACAATAGCATACAATTTAATTTTAATAGATTTTTATTATTTTATTAAGCAGCAAATTCTACAGAACTTTTGATATATCAGTGAAATTCCTCTTTAAATGTGTTACAATATGACAAGAAAAGAAAAAAAGAGGAGAAGTTAGCCGGTACCGTCAGGGTTTAGCTGTTGAAGGTGGGTAGCGGTGATTGGCTGCTGCTGCCGGGGTTCCGCTCGCTGATTGGTCGCTTCTCCTAAGCGGGCGGGCCTTGGTGCGCGGAGGTTTCCGGTGCGAGTGCAGTTTTGACAGAAGAGGAGGCGAAGCGGCTACATTCAGGTAAACAACTTATCCCTGCGGCTTTGCTGTAACTCGGAGGTATTTGATGGCGCTGGGTTCGCCGCTGTTAGCTGAGTCTGTTTTTACGTCTTTACGTTGAATGTAGCGAGCGCTGGGCTGTGAGGAGCGCTGGGTTCGGGCGGCTGGTGTGAGTGTGTCCGGTGGTGCTGATGCCTCCGCCGAGCTGACAGCGCAGCGGCGTCACTGCTGCAGACCAACGGTCACATTAGACAGAGGACACTGCGTGTACAGCCCCGGCCGCTCAGCGTATAGCCAACTTGTAAATGAAAACCCGATTTTTAATGTGTCCTTTTGCCGTTTACGCTATCGAGCAGAGTTTACTTGAGGCTAACAATGTGCAGCTCGAGGTGAAAGAAGAGTTTACTTAAACCTAGAGATAGATAGATAGATAGCTAACGGCAGCTAAGAGAGTGATGGTGAATGATGTATGTTCGGGATTGAAGTGAAGGAGTCGAACAGACTTGGGGGTGTCGTTGGTAAGGAGGTGTGTGTAGAGGTGAGGTTGTGGTGTTTAGAGGACTTGTCATTAGCAGAACACTCTCCGTCTTGTAGTTAGCTGTAGCTAACAGGCTAGCTGGCGGACGGTGCGGAAAATCCGCATCTCTCTTGCGCCTCCAGCGCAGCGTGGCTGGATGTGGGCCTCACACGATGCAGTGCGGATATTTCATTAAAGTATAAATGGAAGATCTTTAGTTTTAGTTGTTTCCCTCCTAAGCTTTTTCGCCTTCCTGGTAGAATGTTGTTCACACTAGTTTCAGTGCGAGAGGTGATACGATGCACGTGCTCTATAAGGGGTTTAGATTAGGGGTGATGATCACCAAAGATCTCACGATACGATATTATCACGATACGATACGATATCACTGTGATTAAAAATATATATATTACGATATGCTGAGATGACATTTATTGCTATTTATTAAGTTTTGTCCCTGAAAAAAAAGGTTTTAGTTCAGTCATATCCATTGCATTGAAGTGGGATTATCAAGTAAACAGATACTGTCATAAAAACCTTATTTTAAATTTATGTGTATCGCATAACATTGCGCTACTATTTGAGGGTGCATCAATACCATCGTTTTTTTTTCAGATCGAGTGCAAATACAAGTACTAGTACACAAGGATGGATTAAGGATAGTCTGGGCCCCTGGGCAAAAAGTAACCTCCCCCCAACCTGCGCCCTAATGATCAAGGGCATTCTAATGGTATGCCCTGCTCCTCTCTAGGGCCCCCTGGTAGGGGCTCTCATAACCAGGGTCCTCTTTCCTATGACCCCTGATAGACAGAAGTCAGTGCAGTGCCACAACGCCTTGTCCATTTTCATAAGGAGCCGCAAAAGCATGGCTAGGCCCCCCAAAAGTATGGGCCCCTAAGAGGCCCTAAAAGTCAGAGGATCCTTAAAATGGAGGGCCCTCGGAAATAAAAAATATATTGTATCATAAATGTTGACAGGCATCGCAAAATGTTTTGGGCCAGGCGCTGGCCCCCCTGGCCTGATCAGTAATCCAGCCATGCTAGTACATACATTACTTTGAATGAACGAGTGATTATTGTGAATGTTACTGTAATGTATCATGAACATTATACTGTTAAAATCTAGTCTATTTAAATTACATGCATTGGTCGGCTATGTTAACTAGACTAACACACCCTCGGAGCTAATGCTTTGAGATGTTAAAGTCTTTTTGGCCAGTTGAGCTGTTGTTAAGTTCCCTGTGAGCCTGACATATTGTTTAGTGTGGTTTTTAGAAGTCTTGTTCTTTGGTTACTGTCGCTGTACACATTCTTCCAAGCTACGCTGACAGATCTCTCTTTAGCTGTTTCATTTAAAACAACACGCTGCACACCCGGGTACTGAGCAGCTTGTCTAACCACACTGTGCATGTATACGGTACTCTCTACAACCTAATTAACAAAGACAGCGTTAATCTTAATGCAGCGCTGTTATATTTATACAGACTTTGGGAGCAAATGTTGACTGTTTCGCCTCCATTTATCCACCGTGTCTCCACCTGTATTGGGGAAATAGACGTGATTCTGATGTCGTTTGTTCATTAGCATGGCAGCAAGGGAATTTTTATGAGTACAAGTAAATGAGCTTGGTGTTGACTTGACATTGGTATCGATGCTTCCCTCCTGTGCTGCATCTCTATCCACTAAGGCTGTGTATTGGCAAGAACCTGGCCCTGATTGGTCATGATTTAATCTATTGTGATATACTGCGATATTGCAAACAAAGTGATATATTGTGATTTTTTAAAATCCTACTATTAAATCACACCACTATATGAACAGGTTTGTCAATGTTTACAATAGCATTGCGTCCTGGTGCTGCTTGTTAATGTTGGAGTGGAACTGAAAATAAATTACAACACTGCCATCTAGTGGTCAGAGGTTTAAACACAACACACACTGATCCACTGTCTGCCAGGAATATGTGATACAGTGTTTTCAAGAATCGATACAGTATCACCAAACATAATATCCCGATATTTGATATTTCAATCATTTCTTACATCCTTAATATCCACTATATTAAATGCACTGGTTCTGTAAAGTTGTAATTACAGTTCTATAACATATATATACACAGTTGTACATGAAAAACATGTTTCTAAAGAATAGAAAAACAGAGGCCTAGTTTTATTTATTGATTATATAAATTAAAATATTAGTGACTTTCACCGAAGACAGCAAATGAGAGGCAGTTGTATGAGTGTGCATCATGAGCGTTCCTTATTGGTCATGTTAGCACCTTTTGACTGTGTTTTGTTTTGGTTTTGTTTAATATTTTATGTGCATTAAGATTAAAATGGATTTTGTAGTCATGTGGCCGACTTTTCCTACTCCGGACCACTGACCAGCACAATCACAGAAACAAAATGAATAGGGTAATAGTAATAGTACTGGGGACGTCGTGACCACTTTAATCACGAGGAACCGTCATATCTCAGCACACATGTATTTATTTACAGGCAGATCTTGATGGCTCTGACATACAGACGTATCACCTCAGATTGAGAACAACAGACAACACGGCATATATGCATTTGTATCTGTGTGCAGGACGAGCAGCATTCAGCTACTTTAATGTAGACGTCAGTGGAGATACCTCAAAAAAAAAACCCACAAACTTGTGTGTGTGTGTGTTTTAGTTGAGGGGTGCATTTACAATTTCCCACAGTCTGACGCTTAAGGGCACACACTGCGCTCATTGTTAGTCGGAGACAATGGCTACTAGGAGGTGCCTGTTAGTGACCAAGCAAAGTCTGTTGCCCCCTCCTCTTGCTCTTATAAATAAAAGAGTGAGGTTGAGGGGTGGCTCGGACTGTAAACTGCAGTCTATTAGCACACATTTGCTGTGAGCTGTGAGGATGAAGAGCAAATCTTTCTTCTTCACTAGTAACCTTAGCAGTTCACTAATAGCATGAGTAACACAAAATAAAAAATGATTAAATGGTCAGGTCTGGTTAAGATCTGATTGAATTTCTGCTATCTGTGAGTGAATCTAAGTGCAGCAATACATGAAAACAATACTTTACAGTCCACTTTATCTACATTAACATTAACTATTTAACTATTTAATATATATATAAAATAACAGCAGTTGAAGTCACAGCAACAACATTAGTCAAGTCATAAGGCTTTTATTGTCATTCCATCTACGTACAAGTACACAGTGGAGTGAAATTTGGTTCTTCCAGCAACAACATGGTGCAACATAGAACCAAGAGTACAAAGTGCAAATGTGCAGACACAGTTTTAACTAGAAACAAAAAATATGATATATTCACAGACATTAGACACAGTAAACAGACAGGACAGTAAACAGACAGGACAGTAAACAGACAGGACATTAAACACCTAGGACAGTAAACAGACAGGACAGTAAACAGACAGGACAGTAAACACACAGGACAGTAAACAGACAGGACAATAAATAGACAGGACAGTAAACACCTAGGACAGTCAACACACAGGCCAGTCAACAGACAGGACATTAAACACACAGGACATTAAACAGACAGGACATTAAACAGACAGGACAAAAAACAGACAGGACAGTAAACAGACGGGACAGTAAACAGACGGGACAGTCAACAGACGGGACAGTCAACAGACGGGACAGTAAACAGACGGGACAGTCAACAGACGGGATAGTCAACAGACGGGACAGTCAACAAACAGGACAGTAAACAGACAGGACAGTAAACAAACAGGACAGTAAACAGACGGGACAGTCAACAGACGGGACAGCCAACAAACAGGACAGTAAACAGACGGGACAGTAAACAGACGGGACAGTCAACAGACGGGACAGTCAACAGATGGGACAGTCAACAGACAGGACATTAAACACCTAGGACAGTAAACAGACAGGACAGTAAACAGACAGGACAGTAAACACACAGGACAGTAAACAGACAGGACAATAAACAGACAGGACAGTAAACACCTAGGACAGTCAACACACAGGCCAGTCAACAGACAGGACATTAAACACACAGGACATTAAACAGACAGGACATTAAACAGACAGGACAAAAAACAGACAGGACAGTAAACAGACGGGACAGTAAACAGACGGGACAGTCAACAGACGGGACAGTAAACAGACGGGACAGTCAACAGACGGGATAGTCAACAGACGGGACAGTCAACAAACAGGACAGTAAACAGACAGGACAGTAAACAAACAGGACAGTAAACAGACGGGACAGTCAACAGACGGGACAGCCAACAAACAGGACAGTAAACAGACGGGACAGTAAACAGACGGGACAGTCAACAGACGGGACAGTCAACAGATGGGACAGTCAACAGACGGGACAGTAAACAGACAGGACAGTAAACAGACAGGACAAAAAACAGACAGGACAGTAAACACACAGGACAGTAAACAGACAGGATAGTAAACACACGGGACAGTAAACAGACGGGACAGTCAACAGACGGGACAGTAAACACCCAGGACAGTCAACACACAGGCCAGTCAACAGACAGGACAGTAAACACACAGGACAAAAAACAGACAGGACAGTAAACACCCAGGACAGTCAACACACAGGCCAGTCAACAGACAGGACAGTAAACACACAGGACAAAAAACAGACAGGACAGTAAACAGACGGGACAGTAAACTGACGGGACAGTCAACAGACGGGACAGCCAACAAACGGGACAGCCAACAGACGGGACAGTAAACAGACGGGACAGTAAACAGACGGGACAGTAAACAGACGGGACAGTCAACAGACGGGACAGTAAACAGACGGGACAGTAAACAGACGGGACAGTAAACAGACAGGACAGTAAACAGACAGGACAGTGCAGCACCAACACAGCACTTATTTCTGAACGAGGTTTTTAAGTCCATTTTAGTCTGTAAAATCGTAATTAGATATATTTAACATTCAAATATGCAAATGTTCATAAAAACTTAATAACACAGCTTGATGTTCATTTAAACTAAGAGCTAACAAAGCCAGGCTTACAAACATGACAGCACAACCACAGTCGGCACCCTATGTTCAGTGTTCAGGCCTTAAGCAGGAAATAATGAATACGTTGGTCTTCTTGGCCAACCCTGGACTATAAATTATAAGCAGAGGTGTCAGGTAATGAAGTACAAATACTTTGTTACCTTACTCAAGTAGAGATTTTGGTTATTTATACTTTACTGGAGTAATTCTTTTTTAGCTGATTTTTTACTTCTACTCCTTACATTTTGAAAGTAGTCTCGTTACTCCTGTTTCATTTCAGCTTGTTTTCATTTATGTACATTTACATTCCAGTAAAGATTATTGATAACATGTCTTTGAAGTTTGACTTCATTACAATACTTATAGACAACCAGTCATCATATCTTCTGCTCCATGAAACACATGTTAATGTTCAGTAGTAACAGATATACTTCTTTAATATATTTACATTGTACTAAAATACATTCATGTTTAATGGGCGTATATGCGGCTGAAACAGGAAGCCTAGCTCATCCCAAATTTATCAACATTAACATTTTAATATAACATTACAGTCTTTATGGCTTTTAGAAGAATTATTTTATTGGGGAGGTGGGCTAGTGCACTATAGACCCCTGTGGTGCGGCCTAAGCTTTTATCCTTAATGGAATTTTTTCCTTACATTACTTTAAGTAGTTTTGAAAGCAATACTTTTACACTTTTACTGGAGTAAAGAGCTTGAGGTGATACTTCAACTTCTACAAAAGTATTTTTAAACTGTAGTATCTATACTTCTACCTGAGTAATGAATGTGAATACTTTTGACACCTTTGATTATAATAGCAGTTTAAATCACAGTAACTATTCATTAGTAAAATACAGTTAGAAGTTTTCAGCATTAAGCTTTAGTATTTGCGCACATGAAGCAAATAGAAACCATAAAAACATACCTTACATACAAACGCTAGTGCTCACTCTATTAACTAAATAGGGTTTTTTAAGTTGTTTAGATATTAAGCCAGTGTGGGAAAGTGAATTTGCATGCTAGCTTATGGAAGTAGACAGAAATAGGAATTGTCATATATGTAGTAATTAGACGAGACTGCTCATAAAGAGAAGGGTTCTGCCATAAGACTGGCCTCTTGCTTTATTTCATGGTGTTAAGCTGATGTGCCCAGGCGCTAGTCTAATATCCTGCTAGTATATGGTTACTTACTGTAATGCACGTGATTGATCATAATCAAACCTCCATCTGCTACACCCTCTGATTACATTGCCGCTGTGTGAGTCTGGATTTATTCAGGAAAAGTGGTCTAATGGATGCTTGATGGGAAGTGCAGTTAACTGCAGAGAGACAGAGAGAGGAAAAACACGACTGGAGAAACAGAGATAGATCAAGAGGGTAGAACATCAGTGAGCCAGATCAAGAGGCTATAACAGGGATCAGAATTGCATGTGTGTGTTTGTGTGTATCAGCCAGAGTGTGTGCACATGCAGCTGGTGATTTTCTGAGATAACGATATTTCCAGTGGGGGAGGGGTGTGTGAGGATTCCGACCTTCTGCTGGGTGCTATTGTGTCTGTTTCTGTAGTTTACAATATGATTCAGATATGATGGAGACGTATACACTTCTTTAGCATGCGGCAAAGGTTTTTTCGTGTTTGCTGAAGAGTGCATGTGATACAATGCAATGTTTGAAAAAATAGAAATATTTTAGAAAATACAATATAGAAAAGTTTTGTGTAAAAAAATAAAAAATTAGGCAAGGCATGTATGTATCTGAGCTGTACTGCTTTTGTTTTGCAAGACTGGAGCTGCAAGGCTGACAACTAATTGTAGTCATTCATGTTTATCAGACCTCATGGATAGCAAAGTGTTTTACAACAACAAAGTCCAATTAAGGTTTCATAACGTTGTCACTGTGCAAAGAAAAACATGCAACTTTCCAGGAGAGAACAAAAACTTAATTTTCAATACAAGTCAATGGAACCAGAAATTTTTCCAACCCATTTTGGAGCGTTTCTATTAGTCCCTTCATCGTGGAACTTTCACAGCATATGAAGAACAGCTGTTGTGTTTGAATGACAAAAATAGAGATACATATTTTTTATTGGACAGCAACGATATATAACTTTATAAAGATTTAATATAAATATAGATTTAATATAGATTTACACTTTAATGATTGTAACCTGGTGGCTGTAGTCTACTGTTGATTGTATCCTGCAATAGTTTGAGCAAAATCTAAAAAACAAAATGCTGACACCAAAAAAATGCATTGGCTGATCAAGTGATCCATTACGTTTGGCTAGGAAGAATTCCATTGTTGTAATTACAAAAGGTGTAATTAAGTGGTTGAGATGTAAACAAAGCCGTTGAAAGGGGTTTGGTGTTAAAGGCAGAATAGTTTACAATGGTGGTGATGGGAACCAGAAGTCAGAGTTTTCAAAAGCCTCCAAAAAGCTCCCTCCCAAAAAACAGCTACATGATATGATTGTGGATATACGGCCTGATGTCTGACACTTTGTTTATGATAGTTTTGTGAGTTTTTTTTTTTTGTTGGATCCAAATAATATCTTAATTAATTCATTTTAATCTATTCATAGTGGAGGCATACACAGTTTTCTAACGTAACATTGTCCTCAAAGAAAACCTATTTGTACCCAGATTGACTGCTTGACTGTATTTGTGTTGTAGATGTTGTGATTTCTGGGTCCAGTCACAGCCACTGTAAAGAAATCAGTCAGTTGGTGAGTTTTCACAGTTTTTATTTCACACCATAACAGTCCGAATGGCTTTACTCATACACCAAACACTAAACCATACAGAAATGTTCAAAACTTTAACTTTTAATTAAATTATTACAATCAAAATGCAAACAAAGGTTAAATTTGGAGTGGTTTGATGTAAATTGTGCAACCCTAAAGAGACTTAGTGAGTCTTCAGTGGTGGTAGTTTTCAGTGGTGGTGATAGGAACCAGCCGTCTGAAGTCTTTTGACACACAATTTAAGTATACTGATATAAATATACTGTCTGGCTGTCAGTAGTTTTATTATACGATTTTGAACTAAAACATATTTTTAAGATACATTTATGATAAACAGGTACATATGGGGGCGGCACGGTGGTGTAGTGGTTAGCACTGTTGCCTCACAGTAAGATGATCCGGGTTGGATTCCCAGTCCGGGCAGTTCTGTGTGGAGTGTGTATGTTCTCTCCGTGCTTGAGTGGGTTCCTCCGGGTACTCCGGTTTCCTCCCACAGTCCAAACACATGCATGTTAGGTTGATCGGTCACTCTAAATAGCCCATAGGTGTAAGTGTGTGAGTGAGTGAGTGTTGGCCATGCTATGGACTGGTGAGCTGTCCATGGTGTACCCCGCCTTTACCCGATGGCACTGGCATTGGCCCACCCCTGGGTGACCCCGACTAGCAGGATAAAGAGTAAGATAATAGATGGATGAATGTACATATGGGTCCTTCTAAGGCAAAACAGCCCCCGAAAAACTATTTTAGCTTTATCAACATTACATATAAAACATCTCATGTGTAGGCTCACTGGTCGTTTGGACAGTTGCTAAACTGGTCATACTGGTGTTACAGACGTTGTGACATCTGGTTCCTATCACTACCACTATAAAGAAATCTGAGTCCGTAACCCAACAATCACATCAAACCACTAAGAAAGACTTTTACATGTCAACGGTTGATCCTCTTTTACCCTTTAACAACACAGGCTTATCATACCCCAAGGATTGTTATTCAGGGAAGGTTTGGACTGGCTAGCCTTTAAGGGGTTAACCCTTTAAACTCTATGTGAGCTCACATATTGAAAGTCATCGGTCCCATAATTATATAATTACATATCAGTTTCATAGTAAATACTTTATAGTAGTAACTGCATTAATCTCAGGGTAATAAATAATAAGCCTAGGATGAAATCAAGGGGTGAAATGAGAGAGAAAGAGAGAGAGAGAGAGAGAGTGAGAGGGTGAGGGACAGAGATAGTGCGTGTGTGGTTGCTTGTTGCATGATGCCATTTGCCTTGCTGTGTGTGTTGCAGCGCTAGTTGTTAATGGACCAGCCGCGTGCGGTGCCGCTGTTAGAATGGGACAGAGCACCTCGGGACCAGAGTCCCCAGAACCACCACAGGTGAGCATGCAGCCCCGTCCCCTGACTTTCTAACCCCTTTACACTGACCTTCTACACCAACACATACAGTGACTGCACAAGAGGAAGGCTGCAGTAGGCAAGAAAGTCATCACCTTTTTATTTTGCTGTATGTATCTTCACTAGCCTGAGACACTCCAGAGAGTCTGAGGACGTTTTTAATTAAAGCATCCTGAAGTTATCCTACCATCATAGGTCATTTTGGTCAGCCCAGTCTTTAATCACGCCTTACTAAGCGCCACTGAACGTGCTATGCCCTAAAGATTAAATTGGAATTGGTTTTAATGGAGCTTCAGAGCTCTTGCATCAGTGTGCACCACCACTCGGCTACTTCCAGCATTGCTTGTTTATTTGGATGCCGCAGCCCACCGCTCAGCGTTTTGCTATTACTGTGTTTCATTAAACCCAGCATGAGACCACAGAAATCAATAGCAGGTGACACGAGGCTTGAAATTCAGTCCTTAAAGTGCAATCATATGCTCTTTATTTCTGCATTAATCTATCATTAGCATATAAACAGGCATTCAGAGTGGGTTTGTTTTAGATTCGTTAATAGAGACAGAGGTGGTAGGAACCAGACATAAGCATGTAATGCTTATGAAAACTTATACAACACTGTTACACAAAATGGTTATGAATACACTTCCTGATGCTTGGCACAGTTTCACAGCGACATACAGCTTTAGCCTAAAACGTTTTTTTTTAAACGCACATTTAGACATCGAGACCCCTGGTTACCATCACTGTCACTGTCAGGAGTTGGTAGGTTGTCTTACATTCTGTGTAGAATAGCTGTGTTTTGTTTTACATAATGCTGAGCCACATAACGCTGTGCGGTGGCCTTATACATATATAGCATATAACAGTGAAATCACAATATGATATTTTCATTCATACATTAGGTTTGTAATGTTCCCTCACAAGATCAGGCACCAGAGAATAAGACATGACTCGGAGCTCTCCTCCTCTAAATGTCTGGCTGTAGCGTCGTCATCCTGTACCACCTCTTTCCAACCTCAACCAGATATCTGATCACACATACTTCACCCCATATCGAATTACAGCTATATCTCATGCCGTCTGCTTATTCCTTATAAGCAGATGCTTATATGCTTATCTGCTTATTATGTTTTTATTTTATTTATTATATACATAACACACACACACACACACACACACACACACATATATATATATATATATATATATATATATATATATATATATATATATATTTTTTTTTTTTTTTTTTTTTTTTTTTTTTTCCTAATAATGAAATGTAATGGGCCAAACTAGCATTTTTAACTACTTAAGGAAAATAATACCATGAATCCAAGAAAGTGCTACATGGACAGTAGCACAGTGAGTCATGTATAGCTATGATGTATTGCTGCAGGTGTAGCAGCAGCATTCAAAAGCCCCATTCGAACAGTTCACCCCCTATTTAAATTTGCATGGGGTCATGGTTTTTTCCTTTTACAGCAACTCCAGGTCAGCCATGCTGGTGTTTCTCTCCATCCTCCCCCTCCCTTTTTTTTACCAAACTGGGTGGTCGCTTGACGAATTTAGTCCAGATACAAATCTTTGATGGATGTTCAAGACAGCTGTCAGTCTCCTATTTTCTCCACAGTGGGAGAGCATTAGCAGGTTTAGAAACAAAGCGTAAGATATCTCAGACTCATACAGTGATTATAATGGCAGTGTAAAGCCTAAAGAAATGCTTGGATGAATTTGGGATAGTGTATATAAATTTTATTTACATAGGTCATCAAAGCTTTTATGCTAGCATCAGCTTTTAGAAGAACTGAGCTTGATCTAATGACCACAGAAGATGCAAATATCCAGGGTTGTAGAAGTTGCCACCCAAAGCTCACACCTCCTGTGCTCATTTTATCACTGTCCTGATGTGTGAGGTTCATGAGTGATCATACGTGTTCACACACATCTACCAATAAGATAATCCAATCCAAATAGGGCAGCTCAAATTATGTACATAATAAAATTATGAACCGGCCAAAATTAAAAGAGTAGGTTGGATTTACGATTCCGATCTTGCCTTCTTAGGGCAATCCTACTTTGCCTGCATGACTTTAGCCCTTTGAAGACCTTCAAAGAATCCAATACAGTTGTCTGATGAACCAGTGGAGAAATAGTTTATGTATGCCAGCCAAAGTCTGAAATCACCATGTTAAAGTAGGTCATTTGTTGGGGTGCGGTGACTAAAATTGTCACGTCAACTACTACTTATATATTATTTTGTTTTGCTTTAGCTAAGAGAAACACACTGACTCTCTGTGCTAAAGCTAAAATTAGAACGTAATTGCAACCTAAAATCTGTTCCATTGACTGTAAGTGCTGGAAATCCTTGACGTTGGCCAGTTAGACATCAATCAGAAACTGAGGGTAACTTTACTCTCTGTTTAACAATCACAAACAGGATGGATTGAATGAATCAGTCCAGAAAATTGACTTCCACTGCACCACAGTCCAGTGCAGGGAGGCTTTGGAGCCCTGTAGCCATTGCTAGGCACAGGTGGGGCTGCTGTAGAGCATCTCGTTCTAGGTCCAGCCCTATTTCTGTAGAGGTTGAGGATGCTGGAGGAAACATTTATAAGAGGAGACACAAGAGCAGACCAGAGGTATGACTGGTTTTGGTACATAAACCCACGCAAATGAGTGTACCTCAAAATCACACGCAAGAAAAATGTAGGATACGAAGCCTTTAAGGTAAACGTAGGAATTTGTGTAGGAGGTAAAATAAGCCATGCATCCACAAAGTCTGTTTAGATTCTTCCTACTGCAGCCCCCCTCTTCGTCTGTATTTATGACCAGCTGTCAGCTTTTCTTCCCCAGAACCATCATCCGTCAATACTAACAGATGTTCTTCTTTTTTCCTTCCTCCAATCAATCTCGTTTCTTCATCAGGACTCCACTGAAGTGTTTGATTGCTTTGTTGATCTCTCACTGACGAGGGCAGATGGTCAGAGCTGGTTGGCTAGTGGGTGATCGCTGGATCACTGGACAGTGACTAGTAATAAATGACCTTTTGGGCCTGATGTGAGACTAGCATGTTTGTTTTTTTTTCTACTATAAAGGGTTAATATTACAACCTGTGCACAGGAAACTGACTCTAGATCTGTTTTAAAAAGATTGCTGGATTGCTGTAGCTGAAGCATTCTTTTCTGAATACAGTATCAGGTTCATGGCAGCTTGTGAGAGTTTACTGATTTGTGTGTGGACGTGTCCTTTGAAGGCACAGTAACAGAAAGGTCCTGTTGAACTTTATAGATCAGGGGTGTTTAATTAGAGTTCAGTAAGGAGTCCAGTTAGAGGAGATTTACTCAGAGCAAGGTCCGGACCCTCATCATTTCTAACTTTCAGTGCCATATCCTGTTTACTGAAGTAGCCTAGTATCAGCATCTTATACCATCAGCAACTGAAACACCAACACATCACACATACCGTTCAGTATATTTCCGTATGTTTACTGTTTAAATGCTAAACTAAATAAATGATTTATAAAACTTATAATAAATGTTTTTTTCCTCAATTCAATTAAAAACAAGGGCTACATTTAAAAACAATGCTTTTGAAAAAAGAGCATCTTAAAGTGTTTATTTATAGAGAAAGTAAATAAACGTGCGTCTTCTTGTTAACTCAGCTTCACAGATTGACATGTTGGTTTGACGAGCAAGTCCATTCCTGGTTAAACAGTCAGTTTTCACTGTTGACTTTTCTGTTTTTAGAGCACGTTATCCTTTCAGGCTTGCTTTAGTCTCCAGCTGCTGCTTCTCCTCGCCTGTGTGCACGCACCGCATGCCCCAATTTGCACAGATTTGATTGGCTGAGGAGCGCCTTCAGTGATCTTACAGTGCACGTGATTGGTCTCTGAGTTCACAGTGCGGTAAAGCACGTATACTGTAAAGACAAGAAAAGCTCCTCCGCTTAAAATTAACACAGTCAAAATTAAATCTTTTTCAGTAAATTATCGGTTCGGGTCCGCATTGGACAACGTCTGGGTTCGGATCCGGACCACAGTCCACCTATAAGTGACCCCTGTTATAGAGAGAAGCTGAAAAACAGTTGTAATTTATTTCTACATAACCGTATTCAGCTTCTTTTTATCCAGGATGTATATGTTTTTGTGCTTTTAGCACCAGTATATGTAAATGATCTCTGTTCTAATTGGCTGCGCTGTATTGTACCTGTAGACTGAAACACTCCTTATAACTTCAACTTATAACCGCGGTTTATACTGCTATAGACTGAAAAGACAGATATATGCAGTAGTCAGATTTTGATGGCAGGTTTTGTGACAACACATTCTAAACAACCGGATGAGTAAACAGTGAGTTTTGAAGCTTTAACAATGTTTATATGTTACATCACCCCCAAATACATTAACTTGTTTCTTAATTGTGAGGTAAATTCAATGATATTTAGATTTTAGGCCCATTAAATCTTATTATACAGCCAAATTATTTAGTAGCCTCAAACTAATATGTATGTTCTGGTCTTAGGAGAGATGTAAATCCACATACAGACCTAAAGATTAAGCCTAATCTTAGACTAAAAAGAAATTCCAGTCATGTGTATTTCTAATTATAATTAGACCATGAAAGCTTGCTCACTCTCCACCTCTCCATCCTTTCATCATCCTGTCTCTGTTTGTGTTCACTCGGTTGCCCTGTTGTTATTGGGTACGTGCTGCTACATGTTGTATATGATGTTTCTATTATGCTGTTGTAGTCCTAGCGGTGTTGGGAGACTGGTTTATTATGTAAAATAAAGAAAGAAGGTTTCAAAGGACAGACAAAAGACAGAAAGGCGAGGAATGAAGGAGTAGGAGCCTGAGAAACAGTGTAGGAGTAACTGAAAGAGCGACTGAGCTGGAATTGTATAATGAGCGTATGGAAGAGAGAGAAAGGGAGGAAAAGGTTGCTGTTCTGTGTGTAATAAGCAGTATGATAGGCATGTATGACGCCTCTGTCAAACGTATTCCCTCTCTCAATCTGTACATCTCTTCTGTGTCCCACAGGACGGATTTGGAAACATAAAGACGTTAGTGGAGGACCACCTTCAGACCAGCATGGTTAGTAAATGTGTGATTCAGTCTTACAGGGGATATGTGCCCAATTAAACGTATAAGAACGGAATAATTTAGGGGGGTTTAAGATGAAATGCTGTGGTACAGAGCAATTTAAGACTTTCTCACAGTGGTGGTGATTGGAGACATGCTGCTGAAAGCTTCCTCAATGATGAAGGTTGTTATACAAAATAGTTAAACTGCCCAGTGTCTGAGGCATTGCTGACTTTTAAGCCTTTTTAATATTGTAACCATTATGTGCCAGTTGCCCGACTGACAGGCACCGATGACAGCCAAAAGAGAGGGCGTAAAGCCTGGGCCCCGCCTCACATGCCGATAAAAGCCATGAAAGAAAACTGAAAGAGGACGCCAGTCATGATAGATAGATAGATAACACTTTTATTGTCAGATTCACAATCTGAAATTTGTTTTGCACAAAAAACAGTAGCTCCGTTACAACATAGTACATTACCACCACAACATATAAGACATATACATTATAAGGAACGAGGGGGGAGAGTGGGGGGAATCTTACTCGCATCCCTAGCACCACAACCACCTTATATAGTTATAAATGAGGCTCCTTGTTCAATTTAAGGATTGACTGGTGCACAAACGAGTGCTTCAGTCTAACCTTATTGAACTGTGGGACACTGTATCATCGTCCAGATGGGAGAAGTACATATTCGCTGTTCAAAACATGGTTTACATCAGAAAGGATGTTTTTGGCTAGCAGCATTGTGTTGTTATGATAGGTGGTTTCATACAGACCTTCTAGACGCTGACCTAAAATTTTTGAATAGACTTTGATCAAATGTTTCAATTTGAACTTCTCAGATGAAGACAAGCAACTGTACCACACAGCGTTACAGTACTGCAGAACACTCAGAATGATAGCAGTATAGAACCAACATGAGAGAGGGTGGGAGAAGACCACAGACACCACAGACATTTTTAGTGGACAACAACAAGAAGAAGTGTATATATAGTAAACCATCAAAGTAAACCATTCTAAAAAGCTGGAGATGTGGCGGTTCTCTAGTCAGATTGGATAGCTTAAAATGGCTATATTAGCTTTGTAGACATTGTGATCCCTGGTTTCTGTTACCACGACTGTAAGAAAGTCTGAGTTTGTATGTTTCTCTACCATAAACCATGAATGATATTGATTTAGGAAGAAGTAAATGAAATAGAATGTATTTTAAAAATTTCACAATTAAATGCAAGTGTTAGTTAGAGCAGAGAGGAACATCTCGTGGTCCCCTGGAGAACCTTGCAGTGTATGTTGTTTAGGCATGAATGCACCAATATGAGAACTGAGAACCAAGCATTGATATGGGATATTTTATGTGTTCGAATCTGCCAATGTTGATACTTAAACATGTAGAAAATGTTGAAAATGGGATTCCTCGTCCTGGATTAGCACTAGAGTGCTCATATCTAATTTCCAGTGAATTACAAATTCAGACAGAATAATAAAATTGATAGCTACGGATATCTTATCGTGGTAGCCCATTCTGCTCTTCTGGAGTACATTAAATATGTCACTGGTTTAAAATCAGTTCAATGTGAACATCTAACAGTGCTGATACGTTTCAGTACATATCTGACAATACTGATATGACCCTGATATCATTGTTCATCACTACTTTTTAAAGAACCAACATAATGTAACATCTAAGCCAGGAATATCTCTCTCTCTCTCTTTATCAGATGGTGGGAATAGTGCTTGGTGCTGGCATTGCCATAGTCCTCATCGCCATCCTCATCTTCTTCGTTCTGCGGCGAATCCAACTCCGGAGTCAGTATCTTGAACCATATAGAATAAAATCTCATTCATTGACAGTTCTTACATTTCCTCATATACAGATTAGAACCTTTTGACCTGTCTGCTTTTGAATTTGCAGACCTCGCAGCTCAGGAAGCCCCAAAGTACCGTTTCCGTAAAAGAGACAAGGTTTTATTCTACGGCAGGAAGATCATGAGAAAAGTGTCTCAGTCAACGTCATCTTTAGTTGGAACCTCCTCCTCCTCGTCCTCCCGTCCGAGACTAAAGAAGAAGCAGAAGATGCTCAACATTGCCAAAAAGTAAAGAGTCTCCTATCATGCTTTTCAGTATCTGAACAATATTGTTAATACATACTGACAATAGTAAAGTAATACATTATACAATTACTGACTCATCAATCAGCCTCCCATATTTCTTCATAACCCCAAAAGATCTTCTACAGTTTCTACTGTTTTGATCTGTGCTTTCTAGAGTGATAACATAACTGGAACTACTATTTTTAAACAATATTATCTAGATTAAACTAGATTATCACTGAATTTCATACTGATTTGAAGTTTCAGGATGTTTTGCTCACTTGTAGTGATTTGGCGGATACATGAGGTCATACTGCATTTCCCTGTCTTTAAGAAGTGTCTTTAATATCATCATAAATTTCTCTCTCTCTCTCTTTCTCTCTCTCTCTTTGTCCCTCTGTCAGGATCTTGCGCTTCAAGAAAGAAGTGCCCACTCTCCAGATGAAAGAACCCCCTCCTTCTGTACTGGAGGCTGACCTCACCGAATTTGATGTGGCCAACTCACACCTGCCTTCAGAGGTTCTGTACATGCTCAAAAACGTGCGGTAAGCAGTTACTGGCTGTAGATAGATATGTTTTCACTACAGTCATCATTAATGAGTCATTAGGCTTATATCTGCTTCTGTTGATGTGATTCCTCCTAATATATAATATAATATAGTTTTATAATAATATAATACAATATGATACATATAATACTTTAATATAACATATGGGTAATTAGTGATGATACATTGCTGCTGACTTAATCACAGTAGGTGTTATTTTCAGGGGTATAAATCTCTCAGATTTATAATCTCAGAATTCACCACAATTTGATTATGTTTAGTTATTTTGCATGATAATAATCATTTGTTAAAAACTGAAAACACAATGCAACCGAAGTAACTGCTTTATGGAATATAAATAATAATACAATCAATCATTTTTATTTATATATCAATATCATGTAAGTGTTTACCCTTCAAAAACATTAATTCAGCATCTATTCCACTTTATGCTGCCAGGTTGCAGCAGGTGCTGGAGCCTATCCCAGTACTCACTGAGTGAAAGGCAGGAAAACTCTGGACAGGTTGCCAGTCCATTACAGGGCAGATACACAGACATATATAATCACACACACACACACACACACACTTCACTTACTCCAGTCAAAACAAACATTAGAGGAGCATGATTTTTAATGTAAAGCGTTTAAAAATTAATTAAATTATCAACAAAATGTGAAAAAATGATTTATAGAATATGTATTGTGTCGCAAGGAGATCCACTGAAGGTAGCAAACTAACCAGCTAGCCCTGACTTGTTCTGCCTCGTAATACAAGAAATGTAAATAAAAGAAAGAGCAAACACAATGATTGCTGAAGCGCTTGGCATATAACGATTATGATAATAATAATAATAACCGCCGCCAGCTCACATCAACAGTCCACATTTGACAGCAAACAAAAGAAGTGGTATAAATTAAAGCAAAGTAAGCAAAAGTAGAAATTGACGGTTCGTTTCACCACTGAGGACGCTCTTTGCAGGTAAAGGGTTGAGTGTTTGATGCTAAACTCACAATGTTTGTTCTAGACTTGTTATTTTACTAAACGCTCCCTGAAGGTAAAGTTATTCTAAAAATGTGACCAACTTCTAAGACTGAACTTTGGAAGTGTGTAAAACATCTGAGAACACTGTGAGAACACATCTCAACACTGTGAGTCTGAAATGATGTGTCTCACTGTCAAGAAGCCATTCCTAAGAAAAAGAAGATTGTTTGCTAAATAAACAAAGAAGCTGATGGTGATCCTAGAGCAGTAGACTGACCACCCCAGGCTCCAGACCTCAACATCACTGTATGTGTTTGGGATGACTTAAATCGTGAAAAGCAGAAAAAACTTAAGATTGAACTTCTTTGAAGAACTGAAAGAATATCTCCCCAAAACAATGGAAGCTGTAATAAAGACACAGTGGTGGGTGTACCCCAACAAACAATGTCAGTGTCTCAATAACTTGTCATGTGCCCTTAAGCGTCAATTACAGCTTGACAACGACGCCTCATGCTGTTCACAAGTTGACTTCCTGTCTGCTGAGGCATGGCATCCCTCTCTTCTTGAAGGGCAGCCCTTGAGTCATTGAGGTTCTAGGGTACAGAGTTACGAGCCTCTACACGGTGACTAGGTTTTCTGTGGAAATCAGGTCTGGAGAAAGTGCAGGCCACTCCATTTGAGGTACCCCAGTCTCCAGCAGCCGTTCCCTAATGATGCAACCTCGATGACCTGGAGCATCGTCGTCCATGAAGATGAAATTGGGCCTGTGTTGTTCATACAGAGGCACAATGCCTGAATTAATGATGCTATTCAAGTAGTATGGGCTTGCCACTGTACCATTCACAAAGTGTAGGGCAGTAATGTACTGACTAGACACACCTGCCCACGCTGTAACACCACCACCACCAAAGACTCGTCTGCTGACGACAGTGGTTGATACATAGCGCTCTCCTTGACGTCTCCAACATCGTTGGCGGCCCTCATTTCTGCTCAGCGTGAATCGACTTTCATCAGTGAACAGCACTAAGGCCCACTGGTCTCTATGCATGACGATGACGCCTGTGCCTGGTGGAACCATTGCAGGTCTTCCAGCCAGTAGACCACGCTGATATAAACAGTTTCGAATGGACGTGACACTTGGCTGCCTCTCCCCTCCTTTAAATATGTTGTGTGGCATTCATCATCCGGTTCTGCAGGACACTGTTCACAATAAAGCGGCCATCAGTGTGGGATGTGGCCAAAGGATGTCCATTTCTATGCCTTTCAGTGACTCTTCCAGTCTCTCTGTATGTCTGTTGCAACCTGTCGATAACACTCTAAGCTTAGTAGCCGCTTCCATCTGAGAACATCCTGTTTGAAGCCTCGCAATGGCAAGGTACTGTTGATCAATTGTTAGGTGTGGTCTTGGTCTCATGATGTCAAAACGTGAACAGGATGATGAGGAGGACTGTTTAAATACCAGTTCTAACTGAACCAGGATATGTGTTGGTCCATTCATGGATCCAACACCTGTTTAGAATTTTCTCCTTGTTGGAGAACAGCAAGTTAAAACATTGAACAGTTGGACATGTGCATTGAAAAGGTAAGAGAAGGTCACATTAAGTTCATCTGTAAAGGTTAGAGTGCATCGTAGGATCATCAGGAAATTTCACCTGAAAGCCAAACATCTCTAACTTTCTGTGCGTGTGTATATTAAGTTGTTGATGGAGCTGTGTGTGTTTTTGGCCATCAGATGACCTGTACATCTCATTAAACTCTCTCTGTATTTGGTGTGCAGTGTTTTAGGCCACTTTGAGAAGCCTTTATTTCTGGAGCTGTGCAAGCACATGGTGTTCCTGCAGTTCCAGCAGGGCGAGTACGTCTTCAGACCCGGACAGCCTGACAGCAGCATTTACGTGGTGCAGGACGGCAAGCTGGAGCTGTGTCTTACCGGACAGGTGTGTGTGTGTGTGTGTGTCTGTTAATGAATAACATTGTACTAGCCTCTCGCACATTGATAAAGCTGTGCTTTGTTATCTACAGAGGTTTCTGTGTGTTATCATTAAGCCTTAACCATTTACCTCCGACCACTATCAGATTAGGGGTTACACTGTTTTGACTGCATTGTTTCTAATCTCAGTCTTGAGAAAGAATTATCTGCCAATGTCTTCGATTCACACATCAATCAAGGAATTATCACGAGTCACTCACTCTCTTTATCTCCCTGGACAGGATGGCAAAGACGGTGTGGTGAAAGAAGTGTACCCAGGAGACTCTGTTCATAGCCTGTTGAGTATTCTTGATGTCATCACGGTAAGTCACACTCACTTCCTCTCCTGACATTCCATAGTGGACTGATTACCCCATTTAGAGTCACAGGGCACGTGTCGCACACTCAGCACAATATCCACTTTTGTGTAATAGCTAGTCTTCTTCTTAATCTCCACCTCCTCCGTAGGTCTTTTATCTTTCTTTGTCCCTTCTTACTTTCTGTGTTTAACGTACATTTGTATGTATTGTATGTAAGTATGTAAACTGAAACTAAACAATCGAAGCACTGTATTAAAATTTTACAGCACTCACTAGACCTCCACAATCAATTATTGAAGAAATGGTGTTAAAGGACAGTTTAAGAAAAGGCATTTTAGAATCTGTTTACTTCTCATTCACCAGAGAGTTCTGCATATAAGCTTGATTCAATATAACTGGTTAATGTGAACACATGTAACTAACTGAAGTTAAATCATTATAACAAAAATATACCAGACATTTGTACTAAATGTACAGAGGCTAAGGGTACGGCGCAGCACTGTATATGGCAGTGTAGAAAGATTATCACATTTTGGGAAGAGGTTAGAGTAACTTGAAATCTACAGGCCTAATATTGTGCACTGGTTACAACAAATGCTGTCAATCATTCCACTAGAAAGAATAACATATATACTGAAGAATAGACAAAATGTTTTTGAAAAAATCTGGGGACCGTTTATGGAATATGTTAATGATCTGGATTTAACAGAGCAAGCAGAAGTATAAGTTTGTTAAGACTGTTGTTACTGAAAATGGATTATCGCTGTCAAGTAGAGAGTAATTTGTTGTTTGTTTCATTTTATTTTTTTATTTATTTCATTTAGTTATTTTTAAATTTTATTTTATTTTATTTTTTAAGCGGTTGTCAATCTTATTATTGGTACAGCCATGCTTTTTAATCCTTTTTCTGTAAGGTAAACATGTAAAAATTTATTTTTGAAAAAAAAAAAAAGTTACAGCAGATTTACTAAGAGAGGTGCTAATCTAACAACACTCTGCATCACTGGACCTGCCCAGTTTAGCAGGTTATCTACTTGGTTACATGTAAATGAACCCAGTAGCAGCTTCATAATTCACACAGGAGCAGCACAATATAATTATGTGTTTGGCTGTATGACTTGTCAAGAAAGGATGTGTTTGATTATACATGATAAGTTATTATTTAGAGAGAATAAGACATTGTTCTATAATAAGTCATTATTTTAGGCAAAGTCAAAAGCTCGTCTCACCAAGCAAAGCTGGATTTCTTACTTAATCAGCTAACTTGAAGGTTAGCTTGATCTAACCCTGGATTGTCTGTCTCACAGTGGTTGCTTTTTACTGGGCTACATCACTAAGACAACCTGTGCTGCGTGCCTGACCTGCTCCAGGGTCACTGAAAACCTTCATTTTGTGTCGCTGCAACAATGTCTTTGTTGATTTCGACATGTCCTTCGGGTTATGGCCATTGTTGGAATACCCAAGCACAACCCAGTCTCAGCTAAAATGTTCTACTATTGAATGAAGTCCATTGTTCCACTGACCTTAACAAGAGCCATTGGACCACTGGCAGCAAAACAGCCCCAAAGCATTAAAGAGCCATCATCATAGCTTGTTGTGGGTATGAAGTGCCATTCTTTGGGGTACCAAACATGACGATGGTGTACAAGGCCAGAAATCTGGTCTACATGGTCAAAGAATTTTTATCTGACCTCAACACATGATTCTTGTTGTAATTCTAATGTGGTGTGGTAAAGTTCAGAAGCTGGCATTCGTGTCTTGATCTCAGAACGGGCTTCTTCCATGGAAAGCTACTGGTTGTAGAGCCGCATCTTACTGTTAAAACTATTGAAACGTTGAAACCCCAAGATGCAACTTTGCAGTTGTAACACTGATGTATATCTTTGGGCTTCTCTTTGCCTCTTTTAGCATCTCCATACTGTTTGTGTGTGGAGGCAATATGAGTTTACATCTTCTTCCTGGCAAACTGTTTTTAAACAGTTCTCTGCGTGTTTTACTGGCCCTGATTCTGCTTACTAGTAATGTTGGCCTATTTTTGGAGCCACTCCTCAATCTATGTAGCTTAAGTGCCTTTTTCTTATTTGAGAGCTTTTGGGTTTTACCCATGTTGACGAATGATATAGGGGTTGTACATGTGTGTTACCTGATATTTATACCTTGATGGTAAAGGAAATGGTTATGGACAACAATAATGTTGCTAGACATTAAAAGAGATTTTCAGAAACAATGTTTTCTCTAATGACACACTTTTGGTTTGGTTTTTATTTCCTTCATCAGATTTAGAATAGTGTGAAATGCATAACAGGCATCTCATTTATCATCAAAAGTAAATAAATATGGAGAAAGGGTACATGTTTGAAAAAAGTGTATTCTGTCTGAGCACAGACAATAATAGCCAAGCTGGTGCCAAAGACAGCCTTTCACAGTTAAACAGCTCACAGTCAGTATTTGTAATAATGATCTCCTTACAGTGTTTAAATGAAAGACCTTAAATGCATATGCAGTGAGTGTCATTCTAACTGTTTAGTAAAGTCCAGTACTTTCATGACACGATGGAGTTAAAACATTAAAGTTAATGGCTCATATTTTCTTCACTTGTGTCTTTTAGGGCCACCAGAGGCCGTATCGGACGGTGTCCGCCAGAGCTGCTGAAGTGTCTACTGTCCTCCGTCTGCCTGTTGAGGCTTTTCTGTCCATTTTTGAGAAATATCCAGAGAGCTTAGTTCGAGTGGTACAGGTAAGGACTGTGCATCAATAGCCAATAGCAATACTGCAACAGCCAATAGCAATACTATAGCAAAACAGTGCAATAGCAACAGCCAATAGCAATACTGTTGTACAAAAATCAGATCAGCAGCAACATCTGCATATATATATATATATATATATATATATATATATATATATATATATATATATATATATAGTTTAGTTTAGTTAAACAGTGCTTTAGTTTCAGATATGACCATCATAGTTTCTAAAATTTAATAAACAGCGGAAACTCACTTAACTAGTCTTAACTAGTATAAATATTATATCACCAGAATTCTTTGAGGTTCTGATTTCTGAAAATGCTCTCTTATTTCCCTTAAAATGTATTTTTCTTAAATGTTGTTTGTGTTATATTAATGTCTTAACAAAGGTTGTGATTGGACGGTTTTGTTATTTTAACCATGTTTAGATTTCCCCTTACATACTCGTATTGCTAGTCTTACATTGGAGTCCCTTGTGGCACAGCTGAGCGGGGTTTCAGGTCGTGATGCCACAGTCAGAGAAGTTGCAAATTACTGATGTGTTGTGGTTGGTTTTGTCAGTATCATCAACATATGCCACCCTGTGAGTGAATGTTAAACTATATGTTCTCTTTTCTTTCACTTCTCTAGATTATCATGGTGAGACTGCAGAGAGTGACAGTTCTGGCTTTGCACAACTACCTAGGCCTGACTAATGAGCTCTTCAGCCATGTAAGACACACAAGCACTCACACCAATACAAACGGTTCCTGAAGTAGGCTATCAGAATTTGACCTACCTCATAATGAAGCTTAATATACAGCCATGTATTTCAGTAAAGCAGTTATCAGTACATTATTAAATATCATTTAACAGTTAATGTCTTAACAAAGTTGTTTTGAGAGCTTAAATGCAAAATAAAGTTCTAGAAAAGCTTACAGAGTCTGAATTGCTCACTATGGCGGTGATAGGAACCAGACGCCTGGAGCATTTAATGCTTCAGTGTTAAAATGGTATATTTGTGGTGTGGTCACTGCAACCCCAGGTTCCCTTTACCATCACTGTACTGAGTCAGCAAGTTTCTCTTCAGATGAATACACTACATCAACAACAATAAAGGCCCTTTTTAAATTCCAAAGGATGAAATATGCAGATATTTTGGAACCAAAATGTTGTATTAAAATAAAAAAAATCAAATAAAATGTATTTGTATAACAACTGATGTCATCACAAAGCAGCTTTGCAGGAGTTTATTGATAAGAAAACTTCAATAGAGCATAAATAAGCCTAAAAAGAAAATAAAAACATAGAAGAAAGTCTTAAAAATCATAGAAACCCCCGGTGAGCAAGCCATAGGCGACAGTGGCAAGGAAAAACTCCCTCAGAGCTGGAGGAAGAAACCTTGGGAGGAACCAAGACTCACAAGGGGACCCATCCTCCTCTGATCAAACCCTGAAAGAACTCATTACATGTCAGAATTCCTGATTCTGCTGGATTAACCTGAATAATGTGCTTTCTAATGACAGTTTAACAGATGTATTAATAATAATAACATAGAGAAGAAGAAGATTTTTTTAATAAAGTGTTTCATACATATAATGCAGCACAATGTCTTGTTAGTATAAAATAAACAAAAAGGCTTGTAATAATAATAATAATAATAATAATAATAATAATAATAATAATAATAATAATAAAGTAGTCATAGTAATGACAGTCATATAAACTAACACAAGCTAAACAAGCTCCCGTCTGATGCATTTGCAATGTCTGTACATATCAAATTTTCCACCAAGAGAATATCGTCTTACTGTTTTTGCAGGAGATGCAGCCGCTGCGCCTGCCCCCCCTCTCTCCTCACACCACCCGCACCAGCCCCGTAAGACACAGCAAGCGATTCAGCAGCCTCACCGTCCCAGAAGAACAGAGAGATGCTGCTGTCCGAGACGCCGGCGGTAAGACTTCAAACAAAGACGTAGACCACAGTAAAACAGATGCTCAGTGGACGAACAGAGAGAGACGCGCAGTAAAGGCAGACAGAGTATTAACAGAAGAAGCTATTTGCTGGAAAACGAGTGAGTTGAGCACATTCTCTGCTGTGACACGCCTCAGCTGCGGAACTGAGAGCTTGTTAGAAGGTATTAGGTTGCATCTGCAGTATGTAGGGCACTGAATTCAAATGATTCAAAGACTCAGCCAAACCTGTAGTGTCTGACAATGTACAAGAGTAGGTCACATAACTAGATACAGTAGTAGAAAACATCTTGAAGAGTGAATTACAAAACAACGTACTTACATTAATGAAAACTGTTTTAATCTGTTATCTATAAATTGTCAATATGATAAGATGTCAATGTTAAATAAGAAAAACGTGGAAATAAGCTTAATATATTAAACATAGTAAATATTTTATTTGATAAAAGTATAAACTAAGCTAATAAATTGATTTGGGGTTATAAAAAAGCCTATATTAGTAAAAACTGGCAGAAAAATAGTTTTTTAATGAGTTTTTTTCATAAAGAATAATGTATTTAGAGTGGTCGTAAATAAACGCTGTAGAATTTAAAATAGGAGCCATTGCTGAAACCATTTCTCATGAATATTTAAAAAAGCTGCACATGCACTAATAAATTGCTAGCCAAATAAAGAAACCCTGTGAAGTAAAAAACTCACAATGCTTTTTCAACAAGCCACAAAATTGTCTTCACTGAAAGTCTTCATTGAAGATTAACAGACGAACAGGATCTGTATCTCAAGGTTAATCAGCCGTTCAATAGAGCATAAATAAGCCTAAGAAGAAAAAAACAACACAGAAGGAAATTATAGAAATCAGACAGTGGCAAGGAAAAACTTCCTCAGAACTGGAGGAAACCTTGGGAGGAACCAAGACTCACAAGAGGGGACCCATCCTCCTCTGATCAAACCCTGAAAGAACTCCTGATTCTGCTGGATTAACCTGAATAATGTGCTTTCTAATGACAGTTTAACAGATGTATTAATAATAATAACATAGAGAAGAAGAAGATTTTTTAATAAAGTGTTTCATACATATAATGCAGCACAATGTATTGTTAGTATAAAATAAACAAAAAGGCTTGTAATAATACTACTACTACTACTACTAATAATAATAATAATAATAATAATGATAAAATAGTCATAGTAATAACAGTCATATAAAGTAAACTAACACAAGCTAAACAAGCTCCCGTCTGATGCTTTTGCAATGTCCATACATATCAAATTTTTATCAAGAGAATATACATTGCTAGCCAAATACAGGAACCCTGTGAAGTAAAAAACTCACAATGCTTTTTCAACAAGCCACAAAATTGTCTTCACTGAAAGTCTTCATTGAAGATGAACAGATGAACAGGATCTGTATCTCAAGGTTAATCAGCCGCCCTTACAAAGTTCGTCACCCTGAATGAAGACAGTGTGTCTGTCCAGTTCAGTTCCTAAGATAGGTAAAGTTGTCCTAACAATAATTCTGGTGACACCTAAAACTTTCCAGAAGACTCAGAAAAGTCCTGAAAGCTCGCTGATTAACCTCATGCATACATATGTGGTCTGTTAGTTCTGAAATACAAAAGAAGAATTCACCTTTTAACACCTTAGATCTCTTAAATAGAGGACTTTATACTGTAATTTAGTTCTTTCAGTTTAATTTAAAACCTTTTCTGCTTCAACACTCAGCCATCCTCCACATGATCAGGATAGCATGTGTTTAAATACAAAGTTCCACAGTATCACCTTTTACAGCGTTTAGCCTCGTAATTCTGACTAGTTCACTGCCAGCACTTATGTTCCCTGCAGGCTTATGCTGAAGAGTTTTTCCTTCTCCTTTTCTGGCCTTTCCTCCTTTTTTGGAGATAACAGTCAGACACCAAACTCTCTTTCTACAGCTCTGGTGTATAAAGGTTGCTCTTCTTCACAACCAGTATCAGCAAGAATGCACAGAACGTACACTGTAACAGGACCGGTGTTCTGATGATTTGTCCTACCTTGCAGATCTGTCGATAGGTGCCACCTTGGTGGAAAATAATACTGCAAGTGTTTTGTGTTACTCTTTCTATTTGATAACACTTCCTGCATTAAAACCACAGCTAGGATTAATTGATAGTGTAAATATGGTCATAAAGCAGTGCCCCCTGCTATTTTTACAACGATTATGAACTGCCACGAACACTTTTGGAACACTCCAGCAGACTGTATCGATAATTCAGTTTCGATAATAAGCTTAAAGAAAACAATTAACATTAAAAAGACGTTAAAACATTATAAAGAGAAAGTTAACATACTGCACCGTTAAAAAATACAAGTCAAGGTAGGAAAAAATTAGGATAAAAGGATAAAAAAAATCTTTACGTAATCGTCATGTGGTAGAACCGATCGATGGGTAGGACAAAACGACCTTAGAAACAGGCGGATGCTTTCTCTCTGTGTGCAACAGAATGCTTGATGTACCGTCGTACTGTGAACTGGCTAATTATTCCCTAATTGCTGAAATCTGACATGGTTATTTTGAGATGGTCCTAAACAAGCACTTCATCAGCCAAATGAACTCTGCATTCCTGCTGAAAGCACTAATGATGCTTATAATTAGATCATTTTCTCTTCTATTAAAGCGCAGTGGAGCTCACAGATTGTGTTCACTAAAGATAGACATGCTTACAGTCTGTTCTGATAACTTTTATGGACACTCTAGTTTAATTTAGCATAAGTGCTGCTGTTTGAAGTTGTTTATAGCCTTTATTCAAGATGGCAATGAAAACAGGGTTCGTTCTTCATGGTTTAGTAAAAGGGGATTTAAAATGTATTTCCATGCTGTGTTTTTTTTAGCCGCAGGGGATCATGGGAAGGAAGGCAGCAGCAGCACCATTCCGACCCTCAGCAGGGCTATCTCCATGCCTGTGGACATCGCTGGTGGGTGCTTGTGTGTGTCAGATGTTACTGTGTAAAAATATCACAAATAATACAAAATATTTCATCGCTGTCCAATAAAAAACATGTATCTCGATTTTTGTCGATTTTAAGTTTTCTATGTTATTTGAACACGCCAATGGTTGTTTACATTGTGTGAAAATTTCGTGATGAATGGACCAATAGAAGTGCTCCAAAATAGCATGGAATACATTCTGGTTCCATTGACTTACATTGAAAGTAAAGGATGTTTTTGGTCTCTCCTGTAAAGTTGCAATTTTAGAGATTCTTTTTTTTTAATTGGACAGTGACGATATATATGTTCATCTTTCCAAGCGTTACAGGCTGAACACATTAGATAATATTTGTTCCTGCTGCTGAGCTTCATCTGAGGGTATCAAGCAAAACAGTAAACAGATAAGAGGCTAAAGAAGAACATGCTTCCTGTGCAAAAGCATGCTTTATCTTTTTACATGCTATCTTGTGTTGGCTGTTTGTGCTAACCCTATTTTTCTCTTTGTACCTCTCTCTCTCTCTCTCTCTCTCTCACCTCTCTCTCTCTCTCTCTCTCTTTCTCTCAAGATAGATGCGAATGAGCATATATACAGTAAAAAATAAATGTTGTTGATATATTGTGAGCTAGTCAGTTTGGTCCCCAGTATTGCACTTAGCTTAATGAGGCATTGATTACCAAAGCCAGGTGTTCAGTAGTAACCAGCAGGGCTGCCATGATGAAGGGTTTAGAAAGGGTTATCTTTTAGGTGTCATCATCATAATGTGCACAGTTGTCGCAGGACACGTGATGTAAATCCGTCCAGGCTAAGTCAATCAAACCTGTCATCTTGCTTCTTGATGCATAAACTCACACGATTCTTATTGTCCATGACCTACAGGAGACGTCTGTATACAGTATTATGTTCTCTAATTTATTTATCAATCTTAAACCAGTCAACTACCAGCTGCCATTGTCTGTTAACCAAGCAAGTAATGATACACACACAGCTCAAATATTAACAATAATCCAAATCCCCAGTTTCATGTCTTATTTAATTCAGTAAGAGTGCTTACGGTATTTCTGCTAACAAACAGCCGTACGTTCAGCTCTGTCTCCTAGTTATACACCACCATCACATCAACACACAACTGTAGTAGGAGGGGACTGTGAAGATCGTGTTTGCAGGGTCATGGATTTTTGAAGTATCACCATGTAAATGAATGTGATGTCCTTATGGTAGTTAGAGTTGTTGGAACTGTGCTGCCTGTCACTGCATAAAATAATAGAAACGTCAAAAAGTGAAGTTAAGAGACCTTTGATAAGATAACAGACCTAAAAACTCTTGTTCTGTAACAGCTTCTGTTCTAAATACAGCCTAAACTGAAGGTGTCATAGTGACCAAACACGATAAAAGATAAAGGAAGTTGGGCCCCAGGGTCCCTTCTGGACGCCACCGTTCTTGTTTGTTCACAAATATGAGCCCCGTATTTTAGGGTAAACAGCATGCATTATTAGTACATCAGCATATTAGATCACTGACTTTATTCTGTTATATGAATACAGTGGTGTTGTGGTGGGTCTACCAGTGTAATACATTTTCTAAAAGTAATGTTTTACCTCGTTTTATTAAATTATTTATTATATTTTTTGTGCAAATGGGACAAAATCACCTGTGTAATTCTAGGATGATTAATCATGTCTAAAGGGAGATATTAATCTGTTCTAAATAGAGACATTAAAGTCATCTAGTGAAAATTCCTGTAGTCCAGTATCACAGAGCCTGACTATTTAGAGCACAGCTTTAATCCTGAAGGTTGAATGGTCAGCAGGTTGAATGGCAGTTTCGCTCATTAAACAATATAAACCTGTAATCCAGTGTGTCTGAGCTGATAAATCACCAAATTCTGCTGGACACCAGCCCACCAGGACTTTGTTATAATTTGTTATAATATTAGTGTTTATTGTGAGCAAGTAAACGGTGTAATTCTAACTTTCTCAGGAGACTAGAACAATGCCAAAGCACTACTTAATGAATGTGAATGAATTAATTTTTATTTATTTATTTATTTATTTTGGTTAATTAGTGAAATAATTTTTAGAAAAAATCAGTCATGTTCTGTAATGAATTATGATTAACTTTATACTACTATTCATGCTATTCATCGCTGATTGTAAGTGTACAAAAGTCTATCTATCTATCTATCTATCTATCTATCTATCTATCTATCTCTCTCTCTCTCTCTCTCTCTATATATATATATATGGAGAGCGAGATGTATGTTGTAAGATGTGTGATGTCTTAAATCAAACTGTTGGCCAGACTACGACCTCTTTCGAAACACACTTTGTTTTGCAAATCTGATGTGTCTCTGTTTTGTAGGCATGCAAAAGAGCCTGCGTTCAGATTTTGACATGGCCTATGAGAGGGGTCGGATTTCTGTGTCAGCAGAGGACGGAACACCGACACCACCCATATTTACACGGGTTAGACACACACATACACACATACACACGCCTGCATTTGCCTGCAGCTATCTGTATTTGTTTAACTTCCCAGATTCATCAATAACAAGATGACGTGAGGTAAAGAAAGTACTGCCTGGAACTGAAGAATTCTGAAGAGAAGTATTAAAATATGCAGTGTTGGCCAGTGTAATGATTAGCACTGTGTTTCTGTCAGTCTCAGGACCAGCGAGAGAGGAAAGTAACAGTAGACGATGTGCCATCGGGTGTGTATCTGTACCCAGAGGAGGAGTCAGGCCACGAGAATGTTTACGGGCCGTTACCAGGACGACCCAACGCCTCCCTGTTTGAAGAAGCTCAAAAAGAGATCCTGAAACTCATGAGAATCGAGGTACAGCTTGTGTGTGATTACTGCTTTGTGCGTTTACCTAAGGAAGAGTTCTTAAAGAGCATAAAAGGATAGTAGTTGAGGCGTACGGCAGGAATTAGCATACACGTATAAGCAAAATTCAGATTTTAATGCAACCAGGTCAGATTGCATGCATTATGCAATAGAGCCTCACAAACCACATAAGAAGTTGTGGTTACTAAGTAGCTACAGGCGGTTTGAGACAGTTTGCATGATGTTGTTTGATGGTTATCAGCTTCCATTACTTGCTACATTAGCTCCACATGTCTCAAACTGTGTCTTTAAGCTCACTCGTTTTCTTAATCTCTGTTCATTCTTGTTGTTTGTCAGGAGCCTGCTCTGCTGAATGGGCGAGTGACTTTGCACCATGCCAAAGCTGGAGCTGTCCTGGCCAGACAAGGAGACCAGGTGCTTCTCCATCCCACACACTGCCATCTTTTATCCATCCCACCTGCGTTCATGAACACTTCTAACTTCCTTCTTTAGGTTCTATAAAGCTCTTGAGAGAAGTCTGATGAAGATCTAGTTTGAATATGTTTCTGGGGCCGTATTAGACTTCATTCGCCATATGTTTAGTGTTGGTTTATTCACAGTGAAACACAAGACTTTCTGAATTACACCTAGTCAAATAAGCATGAAAGATAATGAATCACCCACAATGTATTAAGAACTTCTTTATCATCAGTGATTTGTGGGTAAATGGGTGGTTTAAACTGCTAAGATGCTTTTAACCCACCACCAACATATCAGTTGAGACAAAACAACATCTTATTGGCTGCTTCATTTCAAAACCTGGACTCGTATTGTAGGATATGTATTTGTCTGTGAAGTCATAGTAGTTAGGAGAAGATTACAATCACAAATAAGCACTCCAGGTGTGAGAAACGTGCAACTGGCTATCTAGTTTGGACAATGCAAGAAGGCACATTACTCTACATTATACCAGTACATACCTGATTGGAGTGATACATATAGGCTCAAATAGAGTTATGATATGTATGCACCGTTAGGCCTTGTCACATATAAAGAGCAAAATGATCTGTTCCCTGAATCTACTGATGGAACTTTTGGATTAACAAAATATGTATTAGATATAAAAATACATAGTGATGTAACTAAAAATTAAGAAATAGGTATGCACACTTCAATATGTATTGAACAGAAAGCATGCAAACTCTGATACAATGTGGCCTGTGTAGATTTGAACCCCCAGGCCTGACTTTTATATACTTACAATCAGCGATGAATAGCATGAATTGACAGACAGACAGACAGACAGACAGTACACATATTATGTATGAGAGAGAGAGAGAGAGAGAGAGAGAGAGAATAAATAGAATATACAATACTGTAGTATGTAGTAACACTAGCCTTTTCATGAACATCTCCACTTGTTGATAGCAGACTGGGTAGCAGCTCTTTTTCTGGATAGTTTGATATTTATTTTATAATAAACTCATAGCTGGAAAGAATAAAGTCTGTGTTTCAGGCTGCAACCTGTCCTGAGTAACCTCAGGAGGAGACACCAGACAGAAATAAGATACAAACTCAGCAGCAGCTTAGAGAGAAAGAGAGTTCTGTTTAAAGATAGATAGATAGATAGATAGATAGATAGATAGATAGATAGATAGATAGATAGATAGATAGATAGATAGATAGATAGATAGATAGATAGATAGATAGATAGATAGATAGATAGATAGATAGGAGGGGCTAGGTAAGTCAAAATGGGACCATTCTCTGTATCTGGGAGTGTATCTGTCACAGCTTTGTGAAGGCGCTCCCCATCTTCCTTTTAACGAGCCTTCAGGAATTCAGGAATACAGTGTGTCAGTCAGGTTAAGTGTATACATGTTGGCTGTCAAATTAATCTCTCCCTACTTCTCTTTTCTTTTTGCTCTTTCCACTCAATCCACCCTCGTATGTTCCTCTTCCTCTGTCTGCTCTCTACCTTTTCCCCCCTCTCTCTTTTCACTCTCAGGATGTGAGTCTGCATTTTGTGCTGTCGGGTTGTCTGCACGTGTATCAGCGCATGATCGACAAGCAGGAGGACGTGTGTCTGTTTGTGACACAGCCGGGTGAGATGGTAGGTCAGCTGGCCGTGCTCACCGGCGAGCCACTGATCTTTACCATCCGGGCCGTCCGAGACTGCACCTTCCTCAAAATCTCCAAATCTGACTTCTATGAGTGAGTCACAGAAATGCACCCATGAAATGTTCATCATTTAACTTTCCAAATATAAGAGAAGTATACAGGTTATACAGAGAGAGGTGGCTTTTCTACGAATTCTATGAACTGAGCTGCCTTGAGGGTCAAAAGTATTCACATTCATTACTCAGGTAGAAGTATAGATACTAGGGTTTAAATTCTTCTGTAGAAGTTGAAGTATCAACTCTAGTAAAAGTGTAAAAGTACTGCTTTCAGAACTACTTAAAGTATAAAAGTAAAAGTAATGTAAGGGGAAAATATGCCTTTAAAGACAAAAGCTTAGTCCACACCACAGGGGTCTATAGCGCACTAGCCCACCCCCCAAAAAATCATTCTTCTAAAAGTCATAATGACTATAATGTTATATTAAAATGTTAATGTTTATAAATTTGGGATGCGCTACGCTTCCTGTTTCAGCTGCATATACGCCCATTAAACATGAATGTATTTTAGTACAATGTAAATATATTAAAGAAGCATATCTGTTACTACTGAACATTAACATGTGTTTCATGGAGCAGAAGATATGATAACTAGTTGTCTAAAAGTATTGTAATGGTGCAAAAAGTCAAACTTCAAAGACATGTTAGTAATAATCTTTACTGGAATGTAAATGTACATGAATGAAAACAAGCTGAAATGAAACAGGAGTAACAAGACTATGTTTAAAATGTAAGGAGTAGAAAGTACTGATAATGGAGTGTAAATGTAAGGAGTAGAAAGTACTGATAATGGAGTGTAAATGTAAGGAGTAGAAAGTACTGATAATGGAGTGTAAATGTAAGGAGTAGAAAGTACAGATAATGGAGTGTAAATGTAAGGAGTAGAAAGTACTGATAATGGAGTGTAAATGTAAGGAGTAGAAAGTACTGATAATGGAGTGTAAATGTAAGGAGTAGAAAGTACTGATAATGGAGTGTAAATGTAAGGAGTAGAAAGTACTGATAATGGAGTGTAAATGTAAGGAGTAGAAAGTACTGATAATGGAGTGTAAATGTAAGTAGTAGAAAGTACTGATAATGGAGTGTAAATGTAAGGAGTAGAAAGTACTGATAATGGAGTGTAAATGTAAGGAGTAGAAAGTACTGATAATGGAGTGTAAATGTAAGTAGTAGAAAGTACTGATAATGGAGTGTAAATGTAAGTAGTAGAAAGTACAGATAATGGAGTGTAAATGTAAGGAGTAGAAAGTACTGATAATGGAGTGTAAATGTAAGTAGTAGAAAGTACTGATAATGGAGTGTAAATGTAAGGAGTAGAAAGTACTGATAATGGAGTGTAAATGTAAGGAGTAGAAAGTACTGATAATGGAGTGTAAATGTAAGGAGTAGAAAGTACTGATAATGGAGTGTAAATGTAAGGAGTAGAAAGTACTGATAATGGAGTGTAAATGTAAGGAGTAGAAAGTACTGATAATGGAGTGTAAATGTAAGGAGTAGAAAGTACTGATAATGGAGTGTAAATGTAAGGAGTAGAAAGTACTGATAATGGAGTGTAAATGTAAGTAGTAGAAAGTACTGATAATGGAGTGTAAATGTAAGGAGTAGAAAGTACTGATAATGGAGTGTAAATGTAAGGAGTAGAAAGTACTGATAATGGAGTGTAAATGTAAGTAGTAGAAAGTACTGATAATGGAGTGTAAATGTAAGTAGTAGAAAGTACAGATAATGGAGTGTAAATGTAAGGAGTAGAAAGTACTGATAATGGAGTGTAAATGTAAGTAGTAGAAAGTACTGATAATGGAGTGTAAATGTAAGAAGTAGAAAGTACAGATAATGGAGTGTAAATGTAAGGAGTAGAAAGTACAGATAATGGAGTGTAAATGTAAGGAGTAGAAAGTACTGATAATGGAGTGTAAATGTAAGGAGTAGAAAGTACTGATAATGGAGTGTAAATGTAAGGAGTAGAAAGTACTGATAATGGAGTGTAAATGTAAGTAGTAGAAAGTACAGATAATGGAGTGTAAATGTAAGGAGTAGAAAGTACTGATAATGGAGTGTAAATGTAAGTAGTAGAAAGTACAGATAATGGAGTGTAAATGTAAGTAGTAGAAAGTACTGATAATGGAGTGTAAATGTAAGGAGTAGAAAGTACTGATAATGGAGTGTAAGTGTAAGTAGTAGAAAGTACAGATAATGGAGTGTAAATGTAAGGAGTAGAAAGTACTGATAATGGAGTGTAAATGTAAGTAGTAGAAAGTACAGATAATGGAGTGTAAATGTAAGTAGTAGAAAGTACTGATAATGGAGTGTAAATGTAAGGAGTAGAAAGTACTGATAATGGAGTGTAAATGTAAGGAGTAGAAAGTACTGATAATGGAGTGTAAATGTAAGGAGTAGAAAGTACTGATAATGGAGTGTAAATGTAAGGAGTAGAAAGTACAGATAATGGAGTGTAAATGTAAGGAGTAGAAAGTACTGATAATGGAGTGTAAATGTAAGGAGTAGAAAGTACTGATAATGGAGTGTAAATGTAAGGAGTAGAAAGTACTGATAATGGAGTGTAAATGTAAGGAGTAGAAAGTACTGATAATGGAGTGTAAATGTAAGGAGTAGAAAGTACTGATAATGGAGTGTAAATGTAAGGAGTAGAAAGTACAGATAATGGAGTGTAAATGTAAGGAGTAGAAAGTACTGATAATGGAGTGTAAATGTAAGGAGTAGAAAGTACTGATAATGGAGTGTTAATGTAAAGAGTAGAAAGTACAGATAATGGAGTGTAAATGTAAGGAGTAGAAAGTACTGATAATGGAGTGTAAATGTAAGGAGTAGAAGTAAAAAATCAGCTAAAAAATAATTACTCCAGTAAAGTATAAATAACCAAAAATTCTACTTAAGTAAGGTAGTAAAGCATAAGCTTTATTCTGCGACTAGAAGGTACAAGACTTTAATGATGACCTGGGAATAAGATAAGAGATGCCGAGTCTTGGTGCCTTACCTGGTCTGTGCTGGTATGGTTTCTAGAGAATGGACAATAAAGAAACAGGATTTAATTCAGGCTCATTTTTAAGGGCTGAACACAGCTGGTCACTTATGGCTATGATACAGAATTACTGGTTTGGACTTTCTTGTTACTTCATGCTGATGGATTTGTACGCTCTTCTATGCCATCTACAGGATAATGCGGGAGCAGCCCAGTGTGGTACTAAGTGCAGCTCACACCGTGGCCATCCGCATGTCTGCATTCGTGAGGCAAATGGACTTCGCTATAGATTGGATGGCTGTGGAAGCTGGACGTGCTCTCTATAGGTACTTCAGTACAATTGCTAGTGTTTTAGCCTGAAGATTATATAAGTTATATAAGCTGGTCTGGGGAGTTTAATACATCAACAGTCTCCTAAAAGTAGCTGAAGACTAATTAAGTGTCTAGATAGTCCTGGACATGTTTTGAATACTTGTACATGATACCTGATCGAGCCATTTCTTTTCAGGCAGGATGATCAGTCGGACTGCACCTACATTGTACTGAACGGCCGTCTGCGTTCCGTCATCCGTAAGGCCAATGGGAAAAAGGAGCTGGTTGGGGAGTACGGGCGAGGAGATCTAATTGGGGTGGTGAGCTCTCCTGATAATACCTGTTTCATAGAGTTCAGATCAGCTAATCATCGAGTCATTCATCAATGGATTAATACTTTGGGACATGGGAAACACTAAAAGATTTTCATATGTAATAAACAATACTGATTAAAAAAGTTTGCATGGCAAGATGTAAATGTTATTGTTTATTGTAAAAAGTCTTGTATACCTATTTTTCAGGTGGAGGCGTTGACTAGACAGCCTCGGGCAACTACGGTACATGCGGTCCGAGACACAGAACTGGTCAAACTCCCAGAGGGAACTCTAAACAACATTAAAAGACGCTATCCTCAGGTATCAGGCACACACCTATACGCATATTTCATAATAACTAATATGATGTACAGTGAGTAGAGTGAGAGTATTGTATGTCTGTCTATCTATCTATCTATCTATCTATCTATCTATCTATCTATCTATCTATCTATCTATCTATCTATCTATCTATCTATCTATCTATCTATCTATCTATCTATCTATCTATCTATCTATCTATCTATCTATCTATCTATACTGTCTCTGTGTGTAGGTTGTTACTCGGCTGATCCATTTGTTGGGCCAGAAGATTCTAGGAAACCTTCAGCAGACCCGTGGACCTTTCTCAAGTGAGTAAAGAACATGAAGACATTTGTCATGTTACCAATATAATGAAATGAGTAAATAAGAAACAGAAAGCTTCAACTTTACCCATAACACATTGGGATAGTTCTGTAATTACTGTAGGTCAGGACTAATCTTGGTTAAAATGGGGAAGTCTGAAGAATAAGGAAGGAGTTTACAAATGTTGCACAAACATTCCCCCTGTTTTCAAGCCTGAAGTTCAAAAGATTAATGGTAAACAAATCTTGGCCTAAGTGAATCCCATTTCTCCAGGTTCAGCTCTGGGTTTGCCTACTGTGGCATCCAGCCCCGACGTCACCAACCCAGCCAGCAACCTCTCCACTGTAGCTGTGCTTCCTGTCTGCGATGAAGTGCCAATCAATGCCTTTAATCTGGAGCTTAGCCACGCCCTCAGCGCCATAGGTACAGCCTGTTTAGTTGTTCAACAGTAATTAGCATAATGTATTACTCTCTGTCGGGCTCAAACCTGACTGCAACTTGGATTCATAGCCAGTGCCACTGTGTAATTTAGATGCAGTGTAGTATTGAATATTGGTCTTCTATGAATTTAGGATGAAGTTTGAGACACATAACTACAAGCCAGTGTTACACTAAAACAATGTTGCAGTATTGCAGTAAAATGCAGGGAGACAAGCATCATGTGCTTTGGTTTATTAAATGTGGGTCATTTTATGTTTTAAAGTACTGTATATTTTATACTCAATGCATGATAGTACATACATATGTTTTATGGAAACACAGCTGGCCCTTTATGTGCTTTGGGCTGTAAGTCTTGAGTGTTTTACATTGGGAATTTAATCATTACTACTTAAAACAGGTAATGAACATATTAAAAAAGAAATAGAAGGATATAACAGAATAATACCCTGAGCTGGCAGTTGCTGGTCTTTATACACGTCGTAAAAACACATTAACACTAGGGATATGAGAAAATGTTGTTTTTGGCCTTGAACTCAAACCTGTATAGAGATTAATAGGACTGTTGGATTTAAAGATATTTCAGATCAAGGTCTGTGGAATACAACAGTGTCTCTTCTTTCTGATTTTAGGTCCCACTCTGCTGTTAACAAGTGACATTATCAGAGAGAGACTTGGAGCTTCCGCCTTAGACAGGTAAGAATGGTGATGTGTTTAAAAGACAGATGAGCAGTCAGTTAAAGGTGGTCCTGCTGAATCATACACTGTTTCTGTTTTTTTTTTTTGCTGCTCTCATCTCACTCTCTCTATTTCTCTCTATCAGTATTCATGAGTACAGGTTGTCTGGCTGGTTGGCACAGCAGGAGGACATCAACCGAATAGTTCTGTACCAGACAGACAACAGTATGACTCCGTGGACACAGCGCTGCATCAGGCAAGCAGACTGCATTCTCATTGTTGGGCTGGGGGACCAGGAGCCCACTCTTGGCCAGGTTTGTATATGTTCGCTTGGTACTCGTTAGGGCTGTGGAACATTTTGTCAATCGCTATCATGATTTTGGCATGATTGTGTATATTGCAAGATGCATTGCAATTGTAATTGATAATTGAATGCAGTCCTACCTCACATGGTCTTATATGAAAGAAAGCACAGGATCCGTTTTAAACTCGTGCTGATGTTGTTACCCAAAGTTGGAGCAGATGTTGGAGAACACGGCAGTGCGGGCACTGAAGCAGCTGGTTCTGCTGCACCGGGAAGATGGCCCAGGCCCCTCCAGAACTGTGGAGTGGTTGAACATGCGTAGCTGGTGCTCTGGTCACCTCCACCTCAGATGCCCCCGCAGAGTCTTCTCACGACGAAGCCCCACCAGACTGGTAATGACTTTCTCCAGGCGTGAACTTTGGAAGAATATTGGCGACCTGCAAAATATGACAGCAGGAGTACTAGATATGTAGTGGTTTGTTTAGAACCTGAGAAACATACTGTCTGATTTCGTTGGTGTTAATATTGTATGAGCGATGGGGTTGTTTTATTTGAAATGTCTAGTTTGCTGTACTAAGTGCTGTCAAGTGGATATAGATATCAAGCCAATATCTGTATGTAATCTGTAGCTCTTGTTTTTGTTTATATAACAGAGGGAGGTGTATGAGAAAGTCTTTGAGAAGACTGCAGACAGACATAGCGATTTCTCCCGTCTGGCCCGAGTCCTCACTGGAAACAGCATTGCTCTTGTACTAGGCGGAGGAGGAGCAAGGTGATTACATATCAGTCTTTCCCGAATTGAATAGAAAAAATGAATTAGGTTTTATTGTCTTGTGCTTTTTGACACCGTATCTGTTAATGTAGGGGCTGCTCGCATGTTGGTGTGATCAAAGCCATGGAAGAGGCGGGGATTCCCATCGACTTAGTAGGCGGAACGTCTATCGGCTCATTCATTGGCGCTCTGTATGCAGAGGAGAGGAGTGCTGTTCGAGTGAAGCAGCGAGCGAGAGAGTGGTCGAAGGTAGACTTAGTTTCTTCCTCAGTGATCGTGTCTGTAAAGAAGTCTATGATGAACAAGAAGGCCCACTCAATCAATCAATCAATCAATCAATCAATCAACCTTTATTTTAACTCGGAAGTACTTTAAGGGGAACCCTCATTTTCAATGTAGCCGAGCATTTACAAGAACAGGGATTGACATGTCAAAGAAAATAAAAACTAAATTTGTTATAAATGTAACAGCAGGGAAGAAAGTACCTTATACACATTAAAAGAAATAAAAAAAACAGTGAATATAAAAATAGAAATAATAATAATAATAATAAAAATAGATAAAAATAAAAGTTAAGATTAAAAAGGGTAAGAGATTAATTAAAATAAATAAATTAAAAATAAATTTATAATAAGAGTAATAATAATAAAAAAAATAATAAAAGAATAAAATAACATGAAAATAAATAAGATAAAAAGTAATAATACAAAACTAATTGATACAATAAAATAATAAAATAAATAAAATAAAACATTTAAAAAAGCTAAAGTACAAAATAAAAGTTAAGAAAAGTAAGATGAAGTAAAACAGGTACAGGCTGTCTGATGGTGGTTAGATATTAAAAGTTTAAAGTGATTAAGTGACACCAGTGAGCTGAGTTTTAGTGTTTCCTGTAGTAGATTCTAGCTTGCTGGTACACTGTAGCTAAAAGCAGACTTTCCCAGTTCAGTAAAAACTCTTATAATTGATAATTACTGTTATTTATATTTATCAATGAAGTATGTATGTATTCTGACAAAAAAAACGGAGAGTGTTTTATAAATAAAAATCAGCCAATGCGTTTGGCAACTACCACTATTACCATACAACATCAACACTTGTTTTCGTGTATTCTCAGGCGATGAACTCAGTGTTCAAAACAGTCCTAGATCTGACGTATCCCATTACCTCCATGTTCTCTGGCTCCGCCTTCAACACCAGCATTTTCAATGTGTTCGAGGATAAGCAAGCAGAGGTGAGAGCTCACAGATGTAAATAAGAGAAACAGAATACTTGCTGAAAGAAAATCTAAATTCTGTCTCTTTTTACTATGCTTTCTGTTGTGTTGTGAACTGCCCTGATGTTTCAATAGCAATCTGTTTGAAGTAATATGAATTTGCTCGTGGACATCTCATTTAATCCTCTGCTCCAATCTGTAGGACTTGTGGCTGCCTTATTTTAACGTGACCACCGACATTACAGCATCTGCGATGCGGGTACACAAAGACGGTAAGTTAGTGCTGAACTTAGGCCCCTATGTTTTAGCTGCCAGTCATGCATTATCCTAATACTAGCAGTAGTTCAGTATGTTTATCAGGCACTTGAAAATATTCCCCCCACTGACTATAAATGGAGGGGTTCCACAGGGTTCTGTCTTAGGACCTTATGAAAATGTAGATAGTTGTGGCCCATTTTACTACACACGGCTTCTTTGACTGCATTTTTCTGATGACTCAGAACTAATGTTAAAAAGTATGTTTATTTTTACTCTATTAACTGAATCTACTCCAGGACTTGTTTAATGTTACGTTTGACTATAGCGTAGGTAGATGATACATTAATCCATATAATAAGAGTAAATTGTGGTGTGATGTGTTTTTAATAATGTATGTACTGTGTAGATTATTTAGCCATGGGTTGTGACTGCATGTTGTAGTATATATAGTTGTTAATGAGTTAAGGGTTGATGCTGCATGTCTTGTGATTGTAATATTTGCCCTTTGGGGGGTGGAGTAAGGTAATCGAATGAGCTACTTTATTACACTGTGAAATCTGAAGAATGGTCATTCTTGGCTTTTTAACCATTCATCCCAAATATCAATGCATTTATTAACTTTCTTGACTGTAGCTACTAACTAATGTATAGATATCTGGATGATTGACCACTGTAATATCCCCAAATCTCACAAACTTGATTACAACGTCTTGTGATTATAGTATTAGTTAATATCATCATTTAGCTTTGCAGCTTGCTGTTTTGCTCATTGCTGCACTGAATTTGGGGATTGCACATGGTCTTTCAGTCATCCTGTTTGGCATGTGGGATTGCCCTTAGCATGACTAACTAACTGCAAGTCCGAGGCTTGTCCTTCAGTCTCTTCCCTTCTTTCCCCCTTCTTCCTGCCTTCATTCTTGTTTTTCCCAAACTGTCACCTATTTTAATTTCATACTCTCTCAATGTGCTTCAGTGTGGTAGTTTTTCATTTTCCAGCCAGTTTCATCCATCCATCGTTTTGTGTTCTTGTCTATCTCCATGCTTCGTAAACCATATGTTTAAGACTAAACTCCCAATAAATGTCAAAACACCTAGAATTATAGCATCTGTTAATTAGCCATCAGTGTTCTTAGAGGTGACATTAGAGCTTCTAAACATTTTGCTGGTAGAGATGTGAAGAAACCTATCCCCGTAGAAAAATCCAGAACATTTCCCCTTGCTTTCCTTGACCCGCTTTAACATCACCTACTGCCCCAGCTCACATAGACTCCAGCTGTAGCTTTGCTCACGCTGCTCTAATTCCAACATGTGACCAAGGAGATGAAATCACAGGTTGATTTTCAGAGGTCAAATGTAGAGTCTCTGCAGGAAGGTTTCATCAGCCCACCACTGTGAGTCAAAATGACCTCATCTGTTATCGTAGGATGTTCATAGTACACTCTTTCATCATCAGATGTGTTAGAGTATCAGTAAGGTTCTAGATGACCTGTAAGACATTATCAGTTTATGGGCTAAATTTAGATTAGATTGCGCCACAGATCTGCCACGCCGAAGGTTGTAAAGGGAACTTCTGTATAATCAAAAATGGCTTAAAATGGTTTAGATGTGTATAAAATGTTGTTTTCAGTGGTTTGTTATGAAGCTTTCTAGAGAACCTTCTGAGTTCACAGCAGTGGTGATAGAAACCTGTAGTGGTTAAAGAAGCTATTCCAGAAAGTGCATACAAATTCACTGCCCATATCCTGAGATTCCTAATCAAGAGCTTTACAGGTGAGGACAAACATGTTCTAAAGTTTTTAATGTTAGTTAGTGTAAAAAGATTTTATTCCCAGTGTTTTACTCCCATTTCTATTGGTCCATTCATCATGAGATTTTGACATAATGGACCGCTGCTGAGAATTAAATGATGTAGAAAAATGAAATTTTTTTTAGTTAGACAGTGACAGTATACTTTTTTATCTGTTTGTTCAGGGCATTGTGATATATATATATATATATATATATATATATATATATATATATATATATATATATATATATATATATATATCGATGTCCAATGAAAAACATGTCTCTCCATTGGACCAACAGAAGTGCTCCAAATAGCTTGGAACAAATTCTGGTTCCATTGACTTACGTTGAAACTGAAGTAGGTTTTTCTCCTGTAAAGTTGCATATATATATATATATATATATATACACTTTCAATGTAAGTCAATGGAACCAGAATTTTTTCCAAGCTATTTGAAGCACTTCTATTGGTCCAATCATCATGAAACATTCACACAATGTAAACGGCCATTGGTGTGTTTAAATGATATAGAAAACTCAAAATCAACAAAAATGGAGAGGCATATTATATAATAGTGTATTTATAATATAATATATTTCATTTTTTATAAAATTCAGTAGATACTGGTTATTGTATAGTCTCTGTAGATATGTCTCTATATGTGTTCCTATCTCCGCCGCTGTGAAGATTGCCTTTTAATGAAGAACTTGACAGTTAAATTTAGTGTAGATTTTTGCTCAGTCTGTATGTGTTGAGGAAGCCTGATAGTTTTAATTAAAGCCTATCGCTGCTGAATGGAATTACATGCATATCATGATGAATGGACCAACAGATATGCTCCCAAATTGTTTTGTTGTATATGAGGTTCTCTTCCAACAGCAGTGATGCGAAAGTATTTGTTTAAAACACTATTAGTTTTACTGAGGTCCTTTCTTACTTAGCAACACCTGTCTCAATATTTATATTTCTGTTTTATATATTGCTCAATTTGTGTAACTAAATAGCCTACCAACTTCTCTCTGCTCCTTCTCTCTTTCTTTCTTTCTTTCTTTCTTTCTCCACTCCTTCTCTTTCTCTCTCTCTCCTTCTCTTTCCCTTTCCCTCTCTCTCTCTCTCTGCTCCTTCTCTCTCTCTTTCTATTTTTCTTGCTTCACTCGTGCTCTCTTTTTTTCTATTCCTCATTTTTGTCTGTACTGCTCTTGAGCTTGACATTGTCATCTCTAATCATTGCTGTGTGCTAACACGTATATCTCCACATATACAACACACCTCAGACAGGATATTAATGAAGGCCTGTTTAGAATTTGTCAATGGCCAGTTTGATAGCCACTCCAGTCCAACACGTTTATTTTGTAGCCCATTGTGACTCAGTATTTATAAAACAGCCAGATTTAAAAACATTGTAGACTTTATACAGCAAGTGTCTTGTAGAAACTGTCCCCTTTTGGGGTTGTGTAGATATTCTCTTCCTCTTTTTCCTGTCATTCTCACTCATTTGCTCCTTTTATCTCCCCACAATCTGTTTCTCCTACATTTGTTTTCTCACTTCCCATCTGTACAATGAAACATCTCTCCTTATCTGTCTCTGTCTCTCTCTCACTCTCTCTCTCCTAGTCTCTCTTTCACTTTCTCTCTATCACACACTGTTTCTCTCTGTCTCTTTCACTTTATCTCTCTCTCACCGTCTCAGACTCTCTCTCTCTCTCTCTCTCTCTGTCTCTCTCTCTCTCTCTTTGTCTCCCCGTGTCCTGTTCGTTTTTGATTTCCTCTTCATCTTCATTTTTGCCAGGCTGTGTGTGGCGCTATGTTAGAGCCAGTGCCTCCTACACCCCTTATTTACCTCCTCTCTGCGACCCCAAGGATGGCCACCTCCTCGTGGATGGTTGCTATGTAAACAATGTCCCAGGTCAGAAAATCCCCCCTCCAACCCCACCCACCCTGTGACCAACTTCTTCAAAGTAAAAACCCCAGGGAAAAAAAAACAACAACCCACAACCCCCACCCCATTCTTTCAAATCCTGTTTTTTGCATTAACACTCTACTGACCAGTCGGACATTGGGAACCCATGGCTTGGAAGGAAAGATTAAAGTGTCCAACCTGAGATGGAGTGGAAGGGAGTGATACAGTGCTATTCGTAGCATTTGGATAAATGTATGCGTGTTGACCAAAGACGTTAATGGCTACCAGTGAATGAAAGCCAGCTGCCATCAGTTAGCTTAGCCTTCCTGCATTCCCTTCATGGCGGTTTGGCTTTATTCATTATTTGCAAACTTAGCATTTTTGGTCAAAATATTCTTTTAGCACCAAACGATATATTTGGTTCTATCCCTATCCATTATCTCCATAGATTATATATATATATATATATATATATATATATATATATATATATATATATATATATATATATATATATATATGTGTAAGAACTGCTCTGTAGGAGTGGGAGAATGATGCAGCCTACGTTGCTCTACTAAATGCTCTGTCTGCATGCATTTTTCTGCATTAACCCTGCAAGCTTCAAGCTTTTGCCTGTAGATCTAGCACGGATGCTAGAGGATTAATATGTAATATCAATATTAATATGTAAAGGCAGTTGCTACTAGAGAAATCCTGAATGCAGAGTGGTTTTGGTGAATAGCCTGGATTAAAACATCATAGCCCAGATATTCACTTCAGGATTAACATTAAATTAATCAACAAACAAAGTACAAAAACAAAGATAGATTAGAGATAGGCTAGTAAAGTGGGCTGCCCATCAAATACTACTTGTTATTACATTACCAGAGTTGATTAGAACAGACCACTAGACTAGCAGAACTGAGTTAAACAAGTCCAGCTCCAATAGGGTCAATAGGGTTGTTCTGAGCATTAAAACTATAGGTAGGTCATATGAATAGCCTATATCACAGTTTTAGAGGGTACGCAGTAATGTTAGGTCTCTATAATACACTTGAAGTAAGACTGAATTCATGTTAAAAACATTAAAAGTGAAAAACAAAAAAAAAGTTACTGTGCTACACTAGTGATACTCACATCTACAGTAAGATTAGATAGATACTTTCTTGATCCCAGAGGGAAATTCAAGATCTCCGCATTTAACCCATCCGTGCAGTGAAACACCCACACTAGTGAACAGTGAGCACACTTGCCCGAAGTGGTGGACAGTCCTATCCACAGCACCTGGGGAGCAGTCAAGGGTTAGGTGCCTTGCTCAAGGGCACCTTAGTCGTGTCCTGTCAGTTCATGGGATTGAACCGGTGACCTTCCGGCCACGAGGCTGCTTCCCTAACCTCCAGCCCACGACTGCCCCAGTATATTGTCAAATAGATATTGTTGTAAATAGTTCGGACAATGGTTTAATCGATTTAACCAGCATAACAGTATGTGGGGAACAATACACGCCGATACATAATGATCTGAAGCTAGACAACATTTAGAACATGGGTTAATGTTACACACGAAAAGAATAAAATAAATCAGGAGAGAAATATTATTATTTTCATGCACATTAAAGAGACTTGTAAACTAATTGCCTCTGAAATCTGAGACAAAAGGTTCAGGACATCAGTCGCTGAGTCTTTATTGTCAGCCCTTATTAGGAAGTTGGTAACACATGATTAGGCCAAATGTACGTTTACAAGATGGACCACTCATCAAGAACCAACTTTTATACATTGTCCATTTATATTTTTCAGTTGGGAGCTTGCAATGCAGGTTAAAAGCCTCTTCCTAAAAGGCTTCCTCACAAGAAAAGATCACACATCACACCACACCACGTATGTCTTCTGTTCTTAAACTGCATTCTCCACAAGTTCTCCATGATCTTGTCTTTCCGCTAAGTCATGTGATTTAGTAGTGGTTTCAAAACGGCAGCCCAGACTTTGGTTGCAGTTTTAGTTAGGACAGGGTCAGGGAGGTTAAGTATGGCTCTGTGTTGTTGTTTCAGTCATACACCTCTCGCATATTCATCCTTGTCCTTTTCCTCTGCTTGCATGGATGCATGTAGGAGTGTTTCTCTTGCAGCTTGAGCCTGCGTTCTTCAGTGTGCTTCCTGCACCTACGTTTGCTTTTGTGTGGCAATGACAGCGCTGTTTATTTCTTTGATGCTCTTATCATCGTGTGCAGTGTGCTCTTACGAGGAAGTCACATTCTGAATCCTAAAACTAATCACAGAAACTCAAGTAAAGACAAATTAAAAATTCCTTCAATCGAATGGCTACTTAACAGATGCAGTCCAGACACTGTGGCACCCGTTTGCCCTTTATTTACTCCTTGCACTGATCACACCTATTTGTTATTCTCTTTCTCTATGATGCCCCCTCTCTCCTTCCAATCCATGTTGCTGCCACACCTCTCCTGCTGGTCACTCTTGGTACTGCAGGCTGGGACTGGCTGGCTGAGCCCAACATGTTCGCTGTTGTCTTCAACAACTCTGGCTCTTCTGACCTCCCTGCTAGATATACAGTGTTAGGATATATTTTCAAATGTTAAATATGAATTGGTTGTAAATCATGGTATATATGCCATTTGGAATTGCTACTAAGGCCTGACCGATAGTAAAACATGTCACTGATACCACTAATACCAACTTGAAGACCAATCCTGTCTGGGAGAAAGCACATGCTGGCCTTCAGCCCCCCAGTTAGCTCACAATGTGTGATTCTGTAAACATAGCATTGTGGTTAGATGGTAGGAAAAGTGTAGCATTGGCCACTCACCCCAGCAGCTATCATGATGGGAGGCATAGAGGCCATGTTTTCATCTGAAAGTTCAGTGAAGTATTCATTAAGCTAGTTGTTTGTGATGCCCCCCATTCCTAAATGTCTATTAAAACTTTTTTAAAACAGTTTGTTATTTAACATTTAAATAATTACATTGATTAGTCTTTTGTCATTGCTGGAAATAACTGTGACTGGATTTTTTTTTAAATGGACAGCTAGCAGTCAATAACTGACAAACCTAAAATCACAGAATATTAAGGCTTTATTGAATCAAAACAGTAATGTAATGTAATGTAATGTAATCGACCTAGATTTTCCACATGTTGTGGTCTGACTGGGGCTAGCCTGAAGTTCACCTGCATAGTTTAAACAGCATAAGCTAACTGTAGCTCGCCATTAGTTAGCACACAGATTTGTAGGCTTTAGCTTAAGGCTACACTCAATAGAGCAACATGAGTCAGGTTTATCTAAGTATCTAAGTTGTGCTAGTGCAGCAAGCTACATTTAGCATGGTTTAGTCTCTGCTATTTCCTTTTTTTAAGTTTTGGCACAACCAAATAAGATTAGGTGTAGCTGAGGAGCCAGCATCATCTCAAGACTCTTGAGTCAAATCCAGAAAACTCAGAGTCATACATTTCAAAATTTCAAAATTGACCCCTAGGTTGAATGAAAATCCGCCCCCATTCCAAATGTCCATTATTTATTAGAAATTAAATGAGCTTTTTAACCAAAAGCAGGTCAAATGTTTATATTTCTGTTGGTTAATGGTCATTTTCAATTAATTAATATCTGTTAGCTGAGAAGTCCTAGTATCAACTGATTTTAGCATCAAATTGATATATCTGTTGGGCCCTAATAGCTCTACAATGGGAGAAGGATAGCCCTGCTGAAAAAAAGACCAGTTAAAACAGATGGATTAATATGTAATGGTTTTGCTTTCTAGTGGAAATTGGCTTAATGGTTACCATTAGTTTTTTATAGGACACCTTTAGATCTCATTAGGAAAACATCACTTGCATGTGGACCCTCAGAACACCTTGTAACCTTTCAGAATCCTTTACACTGATATGATCAGGAACCACAAAAGATATTAGTAATTTCTGGATGCCACTTTTTTCAGCAGGGCATAAACAAATAGAAAATGGAACTGAGCTCCATGTAGTGCAGGAGGTGTTTGAGCCAGTGTTTTTGAGTCTTTCTCACCAAATCGGTGTTAACTCTACCTCCTCTCTTTGTGGCACACATTCACACACCAGTGGTCAAATACGCTCCAGCCTCCCACACGCCATCCACGGGGTGACCATCATCGCATTTTCCCCTCCGCTGGCCCGTGTGCCGCTAACCAACGTTGCTGGCAGGTTGCCTGCAGATTTTTCGCAGCCGTTCTCTAGCCGTTATTAAGAGGTGATATTCCTCCCTCCCTCCCCCCGTGTGGCAGGCTCTCTGTGGCGCTATGTGCGGGCGAGCATGACCCTATCCGGGTACCTGCCGCCCCTCTGCGACCCCAAAGATGGCAACCTGCTCATGGACGGCGGATACATCAACAACCTACCAGGCAAGTAGAGCCCCTGACCAGGCCTAGGACACAGATGGCCTCTATAGGAACAGGGCCAGAGGAAAGATATGGGGCGGTCAACTGAACTGTTGAGTTGTGGGTTGTACAAAGGACTGGGCACAGTTTCCTAGAAACCATTGCAGTTCAAAGATCACTGGAGCTTAGAGATTGTGATAACCCTTAGTAGTCTAGACTTATTATATTATTATTTAAAGAGCAATGACAATAAATTGAAGATTTTTTGGATGTAGACTCAAAAAAAGATCTCAAAAATTTGTCTAAAAAATGCTGCCAGTCGTTTGATGATGTTGTCGCTGTCCAAAGGAAACCAAGTTTTCTACATAACTTGAAATCTATAATTGTCATTTACATTTTATGAGTTTCACGATTAATAGACTAATGGAAATGCTCCAAAAAAGCTTTGCCCCAAAAATTGGTCCCACATTGAAATGAGTTTTTCTTTGAACAGCGATAATACACTAAGACCGTGACTCAAAACTGCTCACATCTGCATTAGCTAACTCGCTGATTAAGAACAGTTCAGCTCTTCTAGCTACTGAGTGTAGATACCTACCTAGTAAGCTTGCTAGCTACTGTTCCTCCCACATTTTAAGCTAATGTTATAATTGTTTGGACAATTGGCTTTCCAATGTGGATTGTATCACGTCATATCATAAGATCTCATCATCAGTTTTGAACTTTTAAAGTCACGTTTGACAGAATTCTTCTCTTTGTTCTGCTGAGCTACAATAACTATGACTTCTAATGTGAACCTATTAGGGATTATATATATTGAGTGATTTACAGTGATCTCTGTGCTTTGATGGTTTGGGGAAACTGTGCCCTCATCTGGTTATGGGTAAGTAGTGTGTTTACTCTTTATTTAATGAGAAGTTTGTGTCAGCAGTTCTACTTTTTCCATCTGAGCTAGCCAATGAAATAGAAATCGTCTGCCATTTGTTAAAGGGAACAATAATCCATTTGGCTTCTTGTGTATGCTGAGCGCCAGATGGTGAAAAAGAAAAGTGTTACAGGCTGTGTGCTGTTCAGAGTGATGGTGGAATATGAGATTTAAGAGTTAAGATTCTCCTTATTACTATTTTCTAGTTGCATCTCCACCAGCCTCTAAAACTGCACCTCACTGTCAGTTGGGCATTCTGTCTGGTTTATGGTTGGGCTAGGATATGAAAGAAGATATTATAGTTAATTCACTTGCTTTTTGGCTTTTTAAGTGAAGCTTTAGTCGAAAATCGATTGGTTACAAAATAATAAGTGTCATAAACCAGACAGTGTCCAGTATCATATTGTTATCTGATTTATGACATGACTCTGCATGCTGCAAAATTGGCTTAATTGTGAATCTTATATTACAATGTTTTATCCCGATGTAATTCACCATAATTAAGCATGCCTATTCAAAACTAATCACTATTGAACATTCCCAATGAACGAAACTGCATAGAGATTCACAAGTATGGCATTTTGACATGTTTGTGAAACGTCATGTTGATTGTGAGAGTCATTGACTGGGAGGATCACGTATTATTTAGCTATATGTATAACGTAAGCATCATTTAGACAAGGCTAATATTTTGCTAGGCAATATTTTTCCAATTCCAGTTCAGAAGATCAAAGCACATTGAATTTTAATCTGATGGCAGGCTTTAGATTTATTGTCTAAATGTAGCCATGCTTACTGTCATCTGCCACTTCCTATAATGCAATAGTGGCAAATCCATTCAGTTTAGTCAGAGTTGAACTGAGAATTGATCTTGATTTCACCCAGTCTCTTGGCTCCTTTGCACCAAACTTGCATCAGTAAGCCGAATTAGCCACAGTCTTCATGCATTCAGTAGCTTCATAATAATTTAGGGCTGTCACAGTTACCCAGATAAACTCAGTTACTGGAAAAATCTAAAGTGTGCAGTCTCAGATGGGTCACACCTTATTTGGATGATCCTTTATAGATCATCTACGAAATTATGAACAAACTTTCTGGTGATACAAAGTTACGAAGATTGTCAACAACATTAGAGTATGTGTTAGTTTTGGGTTAAAGTTAAGTGTAGAGTCAGGTTTAATGAAATTTATCACACTCAATGTTCAGTTCAGTTGTATTTAATAGATATTTACTTAAATGTTAGTTTAAAACAGACAAAGCAGCATCTGAAGAGGTTCTGAAGAGGACTATCAAAATAACATTATTTTAGTTTTCCTTTGTTATTTATTTTGGAAAATATATAAGCTTAGAGAATGAATCAGTTGCATTGTTGCAACACTAGTTGGGAGTTTGAATGATAGTAGGGCTTGTTTTAAATTCCGTACTGGTCTCTCTTATAGTAAGAAAAAGTATTGCAACTAATGATGATGTCCATAATTAAGTAAATGGTTGGCTTAGTTTCATGGATTAAATAGGACGTTAAAGGGCAACTAGTAGTTAACTACATCTTGTTTACTGTAAATAATAAAATAACTTATGAGCCAGTCTTGTGTGTAGGTTTGTGTTATGGAGGTTGTTAGATTCATTATTAAGTGAACATGAATAAACTACTTTGTCTGTAAGAGTATTATCAAATCTGTTATTGCCTTGAGCAGGATCCAAAAGCATGCGTGAAACAGCAATAAACAAGAACACGCGGCCAGCGTTTTCAAAAACATCTGTCCGCATGGAAACATCAACAACGTTTAACATCTCCACCCTGGAGAGCATTTCCATAAAATGCTCCACTAACATTCCATTTTAGTGACCTGAAGACTGATTTCATGTGGGCAGGAAACCAAAGCTTAACGAAATTTTTTTTTTATTAAGCATATAGTAGTTTTTTTTAATCCACGTGATTCTGATAACAGAAAGACATGCAAATTAAGGCAACTATTTATTTTCCTAAAATATAATGTAGTATCTGAAAAAAAGTATATGATTATCAGTTCATTAATTATTAATTAATTACTGTGTACTGTGTACTGAGTACTGTGAATTTCTAGAATTCCACCTTAAATATGTGCAAATCCACCTTAAATATCTACAATTCCACCTTAAAAACACGATTACTGCTATTATTTCTGTGTTTCAGTGTGAGGGTGTGAGTACTGAGAATTTCTAGAATTCCACCTTAAATTTCTACAATTCCACCTTAAAAACACAGGTCCTACTGTTTATATGTGTTTTAGTGTGTAAGTACTATGAAGTTTTAGAATTCCACCTTAAATTTCTACAATTCCACCTTAAATTTCTACAGTTCCACCTTAAAAGCACTATACCTGTAGTTATTGGAGTGTTCTAGTGTGAGTGTGTGAGTATTGTGAATTTCTACAATTCCAGCTTAAATCTATACAATTCCATCTTAAATCTATCCAATTCCACCTTAAATATCTACAATTCCACCATTAATTTCTAAAATTTCACCTTAAAAACACAAGTACTGCTATTATTTCTTTGTTTCAGTGTGTGGTTGTGAGTACTACTTACATTTTTAGAATTCCACCTTAAATTTCAACAGTTCCACCTTAAAAGCACTATTCCTGTTAATTATTATTATTATTATTATTATTATTATTATTATTATTACTATTCCTGTTATAATTATTTAATTAATTAGTTGTTGCACCCTTAGTAAGAAACTAGTGCCATTTTTTGCCACAGTGATTTTAGATATATTGACATCATTATGTATTTTATATTTTTAATCTGTTTCAAAGAAAACGTTAAAATCTTCAGTTTTAGCATCTGTGGTTTATTATTGTTCAGGTTTGTCCACATTTAGTTTTTAGCCTCTCTGAACATGTGATTACTCTGTAAAACATTTAATAACTACTCCAAGTGTAATCCACAGTGACAGCCTTAAATTAGTCTAGAACTGGAGTGAAAGTTGATGGAAGCTGTGAGTATAGTGCGGCTTCCTGGTGGCAGTGGTGTGTAGTAAGAAGGTCGCTGTGCTGTTCAGTGATGAAGTAATAACTGTAAAGTTTGCTGTTTCCTGCTGCCCCTGGGATGTGTGTGTGTGTGTGTCTTTGCTTGTGATAATGATGCCCCACAGCGGACATCGCCCGGAACATGGGTGCCAAAACGGTCATCGCAATTGACGTGGGCAGCCAGGACGAGACTGATCTCTGTAACTACGGCGACTGCCTGTCCGGCTGGTGGTTGCTGTGGAAACGGATCAACCCGTGGGCGGAGAAAGTGAAGGTGGGGAGGTGGAGAAAGAGAAATGGCAGAACAGATTGTTCTTGTCAACACTACAGAAGTTGTGTGGAAACATCTCAAATAAAAGGCCCTCAGCCAAGCGGAACCTATCTGCCCGTCTAGGAGTTTCACTAGGATTTAACAGGAAAAACTGCCTCCCAGCCTTTTTCCACACAAACTAACTACTTACTACTTACTACTACTTACTACTCTAAACAGTTAAATCAAGTAAGTAATGTAAAGCTACACTGAGTCAGCTGATGATGCTCTGTGGTCACCAAAGAGACTGTTGGGCTACAAGTTTTCATCACAGTCAACCTAAAAGCCCAGCTCATGTTACCAATAAGTTTTGTGTTCAGAATGAGGAATAGAGCTGTAGATGATTCCACAATAACAGATATATAATAAATAAATAAACATCTCAATATCATGGTCATGATCAGATGATAATTGAGATATTGAATATAATATCTAAAAATACATAGTCGTGACAACTGTAACAGTATAAATTAAAATAACAATATAAATTTCAGATAAATGCATAAAATGAATTCAGTATAATCATTCTGCGCAGTTTCACAGATCAGTATGAGATTTGTCTACAAATAGGACTAGTGTGTGGATGTATATCTAATTCTAAAATGACTATAAAATACTGAGAAACAATTTGTAACAAATGATCATCCAGGTAATAATATATAAAATAAAAATATTATAAAATAATGTAGTGGTAGATATTATTGTTAATAGGCAAATATAGTATAGACTTTACAGCATATGATATAATTATATTATATATTATTTTTTAATTAATATAATGAATTATATTATATTATATTTTAATTGGGGCAGTCGTGGGCTGGAGGTTAGGGAACCAGCCTTGTGACCAGAACATGACTGAAGTGCCCTTGAGCAAGGCACCTCACCTTTGACTGTTCCCTGGGCGCTGTGGTAGGGCTGCCCACCGCTCCGGGCAAGTGTGCTCACTGCCCCCTAGTGTGTCTGTTCACTAGAGTGTGTGTATATGTGAGTATTTTACTGCACGGATGTGTTAAATGCATAGATCTTGAATCTACTAACTAAAAATTAATGAAGAATTAATTAAAACATCTGGTAATGTTTTTGTATTTGCTTTGTACTATTAATATCATTATGTAAGTTATTATTGTATATAAAATAACCCAAATTATAAATCTGACTTCCAAACATTTGAACGAGAGTTAATGAAAACAGTTAAAGGAGCAGTGTGTAAGATTTAGTGGGGATCTATTAGCAAGAATAGAATGATATACAGAACTGTGTTTTCATTGCATAATTTCAGTTTTCATTTCATCACCTGTAACTACAAACTGTTGTGATTTTGTTAGCCTTATAGAGCAGCAGTGCGGCTGCAGTAGCCCCGACCAGACTAACCACACACTGACTGTACAGAGTGCCTTTAACATTTTTACATTGAAGTGGTCGCTTTAATTGGGTGGTGTTATAGCAGCGGCTGGAAATTGTAGAAAGAAGATGAATCCTTGTTGGAATGTCCTACCTCAGTGCTTATCAGTAGCTCAGAGCATAAAACTCCAGGTAGGATATTATCCAGTTAGGATTATTGCTCTTTTTCAGAAATAGTACTAGCATTAAAACTGCGAGGCTGAAGTCAGTTTCTTATTCAGAAGCTTCTTGTTTAAATTTTCATTTTCCACCTTAAATTGTGTGCAGTTACACTGTGTGCAGTTACATTGTGGCGCTGGCATTCAACTTCAACAAAACAATATTACGAACTTAAATAAAATAATTTTAATAATCACAGCCTAAATTAGCTGATCGGGGGAAGCAATGATACTGAGCTGAATTGGAACTGAACTGAGCATTTAAAATATTTACAGTATAGTAATGATATGAAAGTATGTAGTATTAGTATATTATGTATTTATGTATTGTAGTAGGTAGTAGGTGAAAGTGCAGCTTCATCACTTGAGGTTACACACTGCTCCTTTAAATCAAATGATTCTTTAATAAGTTGATCAAGATCCGTGTTTCTAATATTACATATGATTTTTAATTTGCTGCTTTGTGGAGTTAAAAGGTCGACTAATGAGATCATTATAATAATCATCTCTCTCTCAGGTTCCCGACATGGCTGAGATTCAGTCCCGCCTGGCCTACGTGTCCTGTGTACGGCAGCTGGAGGTGGTGAAAAAGAGCGGCTACTGCGAGTACATCCGGCCACCCATCGACCGTTTCAAGACCATGGACTTCGGCAAGTTTGACGAGATCTACGTAAGTGCAGGCGTATCTTCTCTACTGCTTTGTAGGACCTGCTCGCTCCATTAGGACTTTTCAGGATGTGATACTTTACAGACCTTTCACAGCCTGTCTGGATCTTAGCTGGTGCTGAACCTAAAATAGAAAAAAAGGGGCCAGGAGTTGGTTTTTTTTTTTGTTTTTTGTTTTTTTGTATTGGACGAGGATCAAGAAATTAAATCACAGTTATCTTGAGCACCACAGGCTCACACAAGAAAAGTAACAGAAGAGCTAAAACTGACTAAAAACCAGACTGAACCACGACAGTAAGCACACCTGTATGCACTTAACCAAAGATAAGATTAAACAGTATAAATCAGATTAAGAGTTCTTTGCACACATTATAATTGTATATTATTGGATGTCAGACATCTAGAAGGTACAGCTTGTTAATATGGTCTCTGTGTTTTACCTTGTTATTGCGTAATTGTAATTCAAAATAATGCTTTTCTTTATTTTTCTTTATAATCAGTACACTCTATAACCTACACAGTCTAATGCAAGCTTTTGTGCAGCCCTGATCAAATAGCATGTTTTGTAGCTTGTGTAAAAGTTAAAGTCATTTCATACGTTTTATTTCTTCCAATATGTAAAATACAGAGATATTAAGGTTTAAAGGTTGTAGAAAATTTCCGTGTTTGAGTTTTGTTCTCTGTATAGGACTCTATTTGCACAGGACTGTATATGGTGACCTCTTCCTCACTGTCACATACTTTTAGTCTATAACAGTACATTGTACAGCTACTGTGTCAGTTAAAGAACACCAAACACCATCATGGTTAAAATAACAAAACATGTCAAATGTGTGCAAACGTTTTATCAGTTGTAATGAACAGAAACCAAACCCCTAGAAATGATAGGTAGCTTCATGCCCAGTTCTGATTTTAAGACCATATCAAAATTTCATCAGCCATAATAATAATATCAGTTAAAGCACTGTCTAACTGTGATTATTACATTACAGCATTATAACATTAGAATCATTCATTATCAGAATGTTTTTATCTTTTAAAATCCATTGTCAGCCTGACCATATATTTTTATTTTACACTCCCAGGACGTGGGCTACCAGCACGGGAAACTGTTGTTCACCAGCTGGGCCCGTGGTGACATCATCCAGAACATGCTGAAAGACCACCGCTCAGCTGACTACACCGACAGCAAGAAGACGGACGTGAGTGCTGACGAGCATCTCCCAGCAATGTTTCTAGTTTCCTTGATCAAGAGGAATATAATATTTGTGATAAATGAACATTTAAATGAAAACTGGTGTGATCTAGGTTCAGGCTTTACTACCCGAGTAACCAGATTTGTGAACTTGTGTGGTACACTTTATGGCCAAAAGTAAGAGGACACCCTCTTGTAATTATTATTATTATTATTATTATTACAAAATCACACACAGCCATGCAGTCTCCATCAAAACATATCAAAACATCAAAACATGTCATAGAATGCCAGTCACTTCATGAAACTTCTGCCCTCATCAACTGCAAGTGCATCTGAGAACAACACCACTTCAGTCACAAAGCAGTGGACCACACAAACTGACAGAGCAGGGCCGCCAAGACCTAGACGTTGTCCGATGCAGACCCAAACTGATAATCTATTGAGAAGGATTTAATTCTGCAGTGTTTATTTTAAGAGGCGGAGCTTTTCTTGTCTTTATGGTATACAGATTTTGTGGCGCAGTAAACTCACAGACCAATCACGTGCGCTGTAAAATCAGCAAACGCGCTCCTCAGCCAATCAGATCTGTGCAGATTCGGGAGCGCGGTGCACACACAGGTGAGAAGCAGCAGTCGGAGAATAAAGCGAGTCAGATGGACTCAACCAGGACTTTTCAACCAGGAACGGACTCCAAACCAACATGTCTCATATGTTCTGAGACCGTGGCGCTAATTAAAAGCAGCCACATATCTCATATCCATCCAGTCTGGGTCACGGTGGGGCTGGAGCCAATATCAGCGTCATCGGGCGCCACTGAATCATAACACAAGTTATAAATGATGAGGGTCCAGACCTTGGCCTGAAGAAATCTCCTCTAACTGGACCTTACTGAACTCTAATTAAACACCCTGGTGTAGCATATAAAGAACGTCTGTCCTTCATTGCATCACTCACTACAGTTCCAAACTGCTACTGGAAGCAACATGAAAACGAGAACTGTGCCGAAAGCAGTTCCATATGATTTCGTACATGATTTTGGATGGGATGTCCAGTGTAGTCATGTAGTTGTGAGGGTCAGGTGTCCATGTACTTTTGGCCACAGAGCGTTTATTCGTGTTCTAGTAAATACAAGCATGTGAAACAGCTGAGGGATGACTCCAGGTATGGTGTTTATAACCTGATACTCACATTACGTGGTGTTTTGTTTGTTCAGACCTGCACGTGTCCTGGGGCAGACTTCACCGACCTGGCTGAGATAGTGTCCAGGATTGAGCCAGTCCAGAGCTACGTGGGTGCTGATGGTAAGTGTCGCATAATACATGGAACTATGTGTTGGGCAGGTTAGACCCCTGTTCATACCTACTATTAACATGCAGGACGAATAACAAGTGGACAGAAAGACATAAACACTTACATCTGGCTTGTCAGTGCTTTCCAGTGACCTGTCATGATCCAATGTGTGACTAGTGGAAAGCTAGTGTGCACATTTACTTGTTGTTAGACAAATATGTCCCATGTGTCCTTGTTCATGTGAAGCCTGTTACAGACATTTATATATGTGGTATATGTAACTATGACCATGTCCGAAGGCGGGAATTGTAACCCCAGTAACAGCTGTACTGTCAGAGCTTTAGATCACAAACCGGCTCAGCATCTGAATCACTGTGAACGTGTGATGATGGTTTTATGTGTGTATGTACAGCAGAAGAGTCAGATGGTCTGACAGAGTATGAGGAAGATGGGATGGACACGGTGAGGGAGGAGGAAGGAGAGGAAGAGGAGGACGAAGCCGACGACCCCGAGGACCACTCACCTGGGGAGTGGGGAGCAAATGGCGTCTTTCAGGCGGTGAGAAATACACACACAAAGCAAGAGAGTGAAGCTGCGTTCACTCTGTCACAGCACTGTCTACAGCGGGCTGCTTTCATACCACTTGCAGTATGGGCAGCACTCGCCTGTAGGACACTAAAGAGGACAACACTGTCCAATACAACTACTCATTTGGGCAGAAAGACCAGGCTTGGCAAAGACTTGGCTTAGTAGGACCCTAACTTCACATGAAAACACAGCAGACATAACTTACACCATGAATATATTATAAACTAGACAGCAGACACTGCATTTAATGTTTTAACTTATATTTTAAGATGTTTTTGAAAAGATGGCCCTAAAACCTATAAGGCATATTAAAGGAAATGGGGGTTTATCACATATATTCATATAATCAGTGAGCACTATTGTTTTACGAGGAGATTATTATTTTACTAGTCCTTAATTACTGCTAGCTAGTGCCGTAATAGAGTGTGGATAGGTGGGTATACTGTTAACGTGAGATTCCCGAGCTCACATCTGCTCTCCTTTAACACACATCATTTTCCCACATACTTCTTAATAATGGATCTAAGTCTGTGGCAACGTGTCTAACAGAAAGATGTAAATATACAACCCCAATTCTGAAAAAGTTGTGTAAAATGTAAATTAAAGCAGAATGCAATGATATGCAAAATTCATAGACCCACATTATTCACAGTAGAACACAGCAGATGTTGAAAGTGAGACATTGTACCATTTCGTGAAAATGATGAACACATAGAGCTTGATGGCAGAAACACATTTAAAAAAAGGTTGGGCCGGGCAACAGAAGGGTGGGAAAGTAGGTGGTAGTGATAAAAAACAACTAGAGGAGCAATCTGGAACCTGGCTGGGAATGAAAAGAGCATAATTTAGAAAGGCAGAGTCTCTCAGAAGCAAAGATGGGCAGAGGTTCACCAGTCTGCGTCTGTAAATTATGAAACAATTTCAGAAAAATGTCAAATTCAAAGAATCTGGAGAAATCCCTGTGCGCAAGGTCATCGGTAAGCATTGGATGCTCGTGATCTTTGGACGCTCAGGCAGCACAGGCATGATTCCGTACTGGAAATCACTGGAACACTTCCAGATATCACTGTCTGTTCGCTGTGCAAGCCACAAATCCAAAGATGCAAAGAAGCAGCTGTATGTCAACACAATCCAGAAACACTGCCATCTTCTCTGGACCAAAGCTCATTTAGAACAGACTGAGGCAAAATGGAAAACTGTTCTGTGGTCAGATAAATCAAAATATTTAATTGTTTCTTGAAACCATGGATGCCGTGTCCTGCAGACTCCAGAGGAGAGAGGGAGACCATCCAGCTTGTTATCAGCACACAGTGCAAAAGCCTGCATCTCTGATGGTACGGGGTTGCATTAGTGCCTTTGGCGTGGACAGCATGCACATCTGGAAGAACACCATCAGTGCTGAACAGTATATAAAGGTTTTAGAGCAACACATGCTCTCAGCCAGACAGCGTCTCTTTCAGACCTTTCTGTGAGACACACACTACATCCATCACAACAGCTGGACTTCACAGAAGAAGAGTCCTGGTTGACTCCCTGCCTGCAGTCCAGACCTTCACCAATAGAAAGCTTAGAAGAAAAGAAGACCCAGGACTGTTGAGCAGCTGTGATAAGAGACAGTTACTCTCCCAAAACAGACTGTTGTTAAAAGAAGAGGAGGAACTTTTTTGAGATAAGCTGCTGCCATCAAGCTTTAAATTAGTTGATCAATTTTACGAAAATGGGTCTATGAGATTTGCAAACTTCTGCCTCACGGTTTGTAGGTGAGTATCTGTCGTTTCAGAAGTTATACATGCTGCAATCGCTCTGCTTTTTTCATGTACAGTCGTCTACAGCTCTGCTTATCGTTATAAAAACATCTAAAACGTTTTACCGCTTAGTATAAATGATTTAAAGTCCATATAAATATAAATTTTTTAAAATATTTTTTTTACATTAATAGTAATAGTAATAATATTGAGAATAATAATAGCTAAAAATATTTACCCCCAGCTTCTGAATAGCAATTCCAAACGGTAGTGTAAATATTGTGTGTGTGTGTGTGTGTGTGTGTGTGTGTTTGTGTAGGATGAAGAAAAATCACTCCGCCAGAGGAAGAACCCCAGCGACTCAAACACATGCTCCGAGCTGTCGGACTGCTGACAGTAAGTGATACGGCATCCAGACGTCAGAAGGCATGTGAAAGGGAAGCACAGCGCCCTCATGTACGGTTCTGTAGCAGAACGAGGGAGAAGAGAAGTCGAGTTAGAGGGAGAAGATGAAGATGGAGACACGAAAATGGAAGAGAGTGGTCAACCAAAGATAACTGTGCTACACAACATACAGCAACACTACTAAAACCAACCCAACGGAAACTGTGACACATGCTCTTCTTTTGGGGGGACGACTCCCGCCATAGTGCTTCACAGCGGTGAGGGTCATGGGGCCCACGCTCTGAAGTCTTTCTACCTGAATTCTTCTTCTTTCCGTTATTTCCTCTGGAAGACAGTGGGGACATTTCACAGGGCTCAGCGGGGCCCAGCTTTTCCACGACGGCCAGTACGATACAGTACAGTACGAACTACGGCAGCCGAGCATTACCACTGGAACTGTACGTGTCTGGATATGTTCGTATGCGCACATGTTTGCTTTCTTCTAGAGACAGAAGAACGCTGTCGGGTAAAAGAGTCTTCACAGAGTCTTCTTCCAGAATCAGCTACGCTGTCAGTAGTGAGGAGCAGCGCTGAGGCGTGCTGGAGTATATCTGATAGAACAGGTTCTCCTCCATAGAACAGTGTTTTCTTAGTGGCTTCAGGTAACGTTTAGTCTTGAATGGGATGGGATGGGTAGTGCTGGCCGTGACTGATACAACACAATACCACAATATTTTCCAAATATATCATGATATCGGATTATAGACCGTAGTAACCGGAACGCCCACCAAAGGGTGTCAAACAGTTAACAACCACACAGAAGCTACATTTCCAGAAAGAAACGTTACTATGTATTCAACTTCACACTCTACAGTAACCAGTCAATGAGAGACACTGCAGGTCATTTAGGCCTTGTTCAGACTGCCGAGCCAAATCCGATTTTTGGAAAATTGAATCTAAACCACATTTGGGAATGCGAATGCAGTTTCCTACGTAGTTACTAATGTAGCTATATCGCTAACACAGCAACCCATGCAGATAAGCTGTTGAAGTCTGCGCCCACAAATCTGATCTGTTTACTTGAAAGTACACTCGTCTGCAGTCTGAACACAGCCTAAATGGAGTAATAGCTGAAGCTCGGTCAGGAGGAACACGCCTGAAACCCTTTCTTCCTCCAGTCTAACAGCCCATCAATTCACACTCCGCACTTTACTTTTCTGTGACGAAGTTTCTTTCACGAATCTCCTCCACAATCTCCTCCCTGTTCCTCAGTCTTTTATCAGCCCTACTGTATCTATACAGCCTTCTGGCTCCAGCCTCAGAGTTCTCAGAGTTCTCCCCAGTCCCTCAGTCAGTCTCCTCCAATGCTAACGCCAAAGGTTAAAGGCGTGGTCTAAAGGCAATGCCGCAAAGTCCAGGTTATGTAGGTGATCACTGTTAGAAGTAAAAAACCAGTCACGCTAATACAGAATCACCCAACACGGGTAGGAAGTAGATGTGACAGTCTTATACATTACCCATCCCATTTCTAAATAACCACAAGAGCGTGCAGCCGGCTCTGTAGACTTTCCAAATCCTGGAGTACGAACTTTTCAGTAACATTTTCCTTCAACTGCACAGGATAGAGGATAAACAGTATGTCGATAGATTTCAATGATGAAATGGAAAGTAATATATGACAGTAAAGATAGGTAGTTATGTAGCATGTGGGATCTTCATAGAGACCTAGATATGTAGGGACGGAGTGATGGAGTGAAGTTTAACGGTTAGGAAGTCGTAGGAGTCAGTAATGTAGGGACTGAAACTTTAAAAGTGCACTAAGAAAAGAAAAACCAACTGCTCACTTTACATTCTCACACTCAACACTGACGTCCAGTCATGTGACCAGCAGTGAGACGGTGAGGTTACGCAAATTACAAGTGCAACTCACTCGGTGTACTTCTAAAAGAAGAGGACGGAATCACGGGAGTAGTTTAAAGTGTTGTAAAGTGCTAGAGATGAATAGAAATGTAGGGAGTGAGGTACACGTTGTACCCAAGATTTGTGTTTGAGAAGGTTACTGAAGAGAAACCACACTCCAAAACGCTGACGTCACCAATAAGCAATGAAAGCTATTATGCAAATGAGAGTTCTAACTGAAGCCGTTCATTGGTTGTTGCCCTCGTTAGCGTTTGGAGTGAAGGTCTGTGCTGAACGTCTGTATGTTTGCGTGTCGGGTCTGCCTTCAGCTGCTTGCCTGTCAAAGAAGGATGCCTTTCTTTTATGTTAGCACACATTCACTCAGCAGAAACATAGATCGTATAGAAGGACCCATAAGCCCCCTCACGTCCTTCACCTCTCTCTCTGTGTGCTATAGCTCTCAAAAAGGAGCCCCTTAATCTTCTGGTCCTGGTTCAACGAGTCCTACCTTAGCTCTCTGGCCTTCTCCTCCAGTGGAAACCTGTAACAGAGCGTTCACGCACCTTCCTGTTAAGAGCCTGGCCTGTAAAAGCGCGAGGTGAACTACACTGCTGTTGCTTTCTGATTTCACGTGTACTTAAAAGGTTGCCAATTATTTTTTACGTATTTGTTTACCACTGATATTTTTTTTTAACACTGTTTGTAACCACTGAAACGAGACCAGAGTGGTCTACGCAGTGGAAACGGACCGACGGACTACTCAGTTTTCTCATTTAGGTTGCTTTAGCATATTTTGCACTGATTAAGAGAGGAAATAATTTGTTGAGTAATTTATGTTTCTGCAGCTCTATAATCCAAAGCAGAATATGCTGTCATGAAGGATTTCTGTACTGTAAAGGTAACAATTGCTAAATAATAAATCTAATTAATACCGAATGGTCTACATACTTGTTTCCATACGTTTTCATTTAAGCTGTAGCTGTGTAAAGACTTTCAACTGCTGTTTTCTTTAAAGGTATAATTATTTCAACATGAGTAAACAGATCTCTGATGTCTACATAGAAGGTATGCGACACTGGCTAGAGTGAAAAATGCCCAGATGCGGTTTCACATGCCCATTTACATTTACATTTACAATTACATTTACATTTACATTTACAATTACAATTACATTTACAATTACATTTACATTTACATTTACATTTACATTTACATTTACATTTACAATTACATTTACATTTACATTTACAATTACATTTACATTTACATTTACAATTACATTTACATTTACATTTACAATTACAATTACATTTACATTTACATTTACAATTACATTTACATTTACATTTACATTTACATTTACAATTACATTTACATTTACGGTATTTAGCAGACACTCTTATCCAGAGCGACTTACAGAAGTGCTTAGTGTTGGTTAGAGTATGAATCTCTATCTAGTACAAACAGGTTTAAGTCCAAACTACTCTTATACTCAAACACTGCCATAAACACAGGGCCAGTGCTGATACCTAGAAAAAAGACAATGCAATACCTAGCAAGACTGGAACACCTACAGAGAAGAATAAATACAAGACTACATACAGTACAAGTGCAATACTTAGCCAGTGCTCCTAGAAGATAAAGTGCAATTACAGTTTATACCAGTACTTTAGTAGATTACACCCAATGATGTGATCCCAGATTGAAAAAGCTCTTTTTTCTTTTTTTGTGGGCTATAAATCTTTAGTTCTGCTCTGATTTGCTAGTTTACAGAGAAAAATGACCCCCAGGACTGACCGCCAGGGCCCCCTTGTCACCTGGCAGCAACCAGTTCTCCTCTCCATTCGTGCCATTCGCTACATCCTTGACTGCATCACTGTAACATTCACCTGATGTAGCACCTGTACAGCTTCTAAAGCGTTTACCTTCAGACTCAGCTTTAGTTTAATAAGCTGTAAATAACGTTTGATCCGAGGAGGATGGGTCTCTGCTTGTGAGTCTAGTTCCTCCCAAGGTTTCTTCCTCCAGTTGAAGGAGGTTGTTCTTGCCACCGACACCGCTGGCTTGCTTACTGGGGATAAAGTGTTGTGACCTCATGCTTTTAAACTCCTGTAAAGCTGTTTTGTGACATTGTTGTAAAAAGTACGATATAAATAAACTTGACTTGACAAACCGTCGCTGTCCTATAAAAAAATAGGTATCTCCAAAATTGCAACTTTACAGGAGAGACCAAAAACATACTTTACTTTCAATGTATGTCAATAGAACCAGAATTTTTTCAAGCTACTTTGGAGCACTTCTATTGGTCCATTCATCGTTAAATTAGCACACGATGTAAAAAACTATTGTGTGTTTAAACAATGTAGAAAACTCAAAATCAACAAAAATGGAGATATAAGTTTTTATTGGACAGCAACGATATGTTGAAATAGACACAGAGGAGAAAATAAAATAATGTAGCTCCTCAAGATTACCTATGCTAAATACTTAAACTTGCTCGTAGTGAATGTTACCTATTCTAGCTGCCTGCTTTTGATCTCAACATCAACACAAAGTAAATGAATCGTAAATTAAACTCTCAGTTTAGGAAGATCTGCTTTAACCAGCCAACAGTGATCAAATCACACAGCATGGCTGCTACTTACAGGTTGCTAATAAAGATGCTCGAGAGACGCTCTCTGCAGTCAGAGCTGAGTAAAGACGACTTCCATTCTCCCAGAGTGACACGTGCAGAGCAAACGTAACTGCTGTCCAGGACCCTGTAAAGATGTGAACACCACCTTAAACACTGTTGCAGTTGCATTCACCTGTACAAGCTGCAGCATTTAAGGTGAAACGGAACATTCGGTAAAGAAGCTGGTAAACAGGAACCTCAGTAACTTCAGTCTCGATTAAAGATCAACATGACTCACTGACAAGTTTGGCTCCTTGGAAAGGGAATGAAAGGTGCAGAGATTGCCTTCATAGCCTGGGACGTGGTGATTTCTCTACAGAGTCCAAGATTTTTTTATTTCCGTTTCTTGTTGTGTTTGTGTTGCTGGGCTAGACAGAGAGAGCTGGCGTGTGTAAAGTTTAGGGGTGTAAACATAAACAAGTCACAACGTTTTACATAAGAGTTTTAGCGGAATGTGAAGGAGGAGACAACAGCGTTTGAGCTTCACAGCATGTCAGTCCTATAAACTGAACTCTCCTTATTCCACTACAACGATGTAAATATTAGGGGTGTAAGAAAATATCAAATATCGGGATATTATGTTTAGTGATACTGTATCGATTCTCAAAAACACAGTATCGATACACAAATTCCTGGCAGACAGTGAATCATTGTGTGTTGTGTTTAAACCTCTGACCACTAGATGGCAGTGTTGTAATCCATTTTCAGCTCCACTCCAACATTAACAAGCAGCACAAGGGCGAAATGCTATTGTAATCATTGATAAACCTGTTTATATAGTGGTGTGTTTTAATAGTAGGATTTAAAAAATTGCAATAAATCCCTTTACTTGTAGTCTTGCAGTATATCGTGACATATTAAATTGTGACCGCTGTATCACGATACGTATCGTATTGTCAGGTTCTTGCCAATACACAACCCTAGTAAATACTGTTCTCCGACAATACCATCCAATAACTTCCTCTGATAAGAACGACAAACACTTGTTGGAAGATTTTTTTGTATTTATTTGTTTTAAGTTTTTAAATGTTTTTTCTTTTTCTCAAAAAAATCCTGAGGTATTCACAATATAATGGCATTTATTTCATTTGAAATATCGAGGAAACGAGACTAAAAGGGGTTTAAATGAAATCATGAAAAAACAAAAGCGTTGATAAAGCTGTAATGGTTGTGTCTTGTGTAAAAACAAGAGTTGGGGATATTTCTTTTAGTTCTAAGAGTATTTAAAAAAAAAAAAAAAAAAACATCCCAAGACAAGCTAGCTTAAATTGAATCTTGGCAGATGCCACTGTTATAAGGTTTTCTATTTGCTATACTGAATGTGTCAGATTAAACCAACCTACTCCAGATAGACAGATATTTGTATTACTTCTAAACCAGGAAACTGAAGCACTCGAATTACAGTTGTTGGCACAAAAGTGTGTCTATCGGTGAAACTTTGCCGTATTGGGATGTCTGAGTCGCACAGATGCCAACAACAGCAAACGGTATCCAAGCAAACCACTGACACCAATTTCTTAAGAATTAACTACAGCCTACGCAAGATAGCAGACGATCTGAACCCGAAAGGATCTGCAGATGTGAACAGAGCCAGCTATTCCAATACAAGCGGAACGTTTTTTAAACAACTCTAAATTTCATCAGTCTGAATTCAGCTGAACATGGTGAATTTAAACGGACCTGTGTTTCATCACATTGTACAAAAAAAAAGTTTAACAGCAGCTATGAATGATGACATATGCACATGATAAAAAGACACATTCTAACCATTTATAGCTCTATACAGCATAAAGGAACCTGATAACAGATCAGCTCAAGAACATGAAACCTAGTTACACGTGGATGGAACTTGGGATAAAATGAACAGGAAGAAAAAAAAAGAAAGAATGAACAAAATAAAAAGGAACAAAGAGAAATGTCAACGTTGCTGGGTGAAAAACTAAACCATGAAACACTTTAGCTTAGAAAAGAAAAAGACACACCTTTGACATGATGTTCCTGAAGAAAGCGCTAAATCTTTACAAACCCATCTTCTCTGAGAACATCACAATGTCTTTGTTCATTTTGGTGTGATATTAACCCTGAAGATAATAGTAATATAACAATACTAATAATAATAATTAATAATAATAATAATAATAATAACAATAATAATAATAATAATAGCAACACAATACAATAAAGACACAATAAAACAAAAGTTGCAATGTATTGAAACTGAGGAAAACAAGCATTTTGGTTTTCTAAATGTATAAAAGACTAATTTTATACTTCTTTCCTCACCTGCACGCAAGGTGCCAGCATGCCATGTAGGAAAATAAAACATGACAAACCGTTACAAACGACATTACCAGCTTGAAATCAAGCGACAATGATAAAAGTATATTACACAATAAAAAAAAAAGATTAAAACAAGGTAGGGTGACATGAAAAGGCAAAAGTGTGTCTTTTTCTAAAAACACGAAAAAGGTACAGTATATATATATATATATATATATATATATATATATATATATATATATATATATATATATATATATATATATATATATATATAGACAAACATGTAAAAATCATAAATAAAGATAGTTGTATGCACCCCTGCCCCGGTTCCCATCCCAACACAAATCTAAAATCAATGGCAGTTACATCTGAGATCATAACATGCAATTGATATACTTACAGCACTGGACAAACTAATCCCCGGCCTAAACCCCCCAACCCCGCCCACCTAACCTCGTCAACCCACCCGCACCCTCCCCTCCTGCCCCAATACAATCCTTAAATATTTGTCAGCTCATTCGAAAAAAAATAAAATAAACCAAACAGAAAAGAATAAAACACTTCTCTTTCTAGCGATCTTGAATTTTCTCTGCACTAGCTGAAGGCAAAACCATCAAAATAGAAATAATAACCATTTTCACTCGTTTTTCAGAAGAACAAACAGAAAAGGAACAAAATAAAGTATTCAGATTCTCTTTTCTAACTGTGGTGCGCGTGTTGGTGTATATATACAGGAGACTAAAGCAAGCTGACTTGATTTGAGTGACTGCATAGTGAATATTTGGTTTACTTACAGATGGGGCGAATAATAATAATAATAATAATAATAATAATAATAATAATAATAATAATAAAATAATAATAAAATAGAAAAAATAAACAAACTCCCATCATACTGCAACGGAGGAGTACATGCCTGAGCGCCAAAAAAAGAAAGAAAGAAAGAAAAAAATAAAGTGATGCCACTGCCGCAAACAAACTCACATGCACCCACGCAGGCAGACGTACTCTAATGCTGACGAAGCAGCGGCAAACACCGTATATCACTACCTACTTCTGATTCGGTGATGGGTGAGGTCATGTACTGCTACCGTCGTAAAGAAATGGGTTAGGAACTCAAACATACCCACACACATGCTCTCAGAAGTCTCTCAATCTTTCAACGTTTCAATGAAAGTAAAGCAAAGAACATAAAACAAACATTAAAATAGAATTGATCTAAAAACAAAGGGAGAGTGGCTGTACAGTCAACACTCAGTCAAGACTTTACACGATGGATGAACGCGTAGTTACGCATCTCAGCATGACAAAAGGTATGAGACCCTATATGACACAGCGCTCTGATTACTACCCTTCTCATTCACAAACTTTTGGTTTCAGAGGGCTAGCACGATTCAAAGTCCACATGTCTATGTGTGTGTATGTGATTGACAGCTGGGCTTAGGCTGTGTTGTACACCAAGTCCCCTCTACCCGCATCCGCCCTCGCAAGCACAGAAACTACAGTAAGCAGCCCCCGCTCCCCACCTCGCTCACCAAAGGGGGAGACGTCAATGTCACCATAGTAACATTCGGCATCGTCGGCCGTGGATATGGATAGCAGGTAATAAACCCAGTCGAATTTGTTTCACCAGCAACAACTTTGGGTAACGTCGTGGTCGTGTTTCACAACCACAGAGAGAGAGCAAGTGACTGACTGACAAACCGGCACAGGGGGGCGCCGCTACATTGGGCAAGCGTCTACAAGATTCTACATCCAATTACTATGAAATTGACACAAGTATGATACAATCTGATGGGCTCTGCAGAGCAACTACATTTGTAGGGATGCGATTGTTTTAGGACTGTTTGCCACCTTATAACTTCAGATTGAAACAATCCAGAGGTTCACTTTAGAGCTTTAACTGCGAATACGTGACTTTACATGCACCCAATAAGTTGATCAGAATTAGATTCCCGCCGTTATCCGATTATTCAAGCGATCAAGCAAATAGCAAACTCTTCGATTGGATTAAGGGCCGGAAACCCGACAATGCAACCTGATAAATAGATCTAGATTTCAGCTCCATAATCTGATCTCAGCACATGTATAACCTTCTACTTTCTTTCGGATTTCTAAGGGAGCTTTCCGTTCATCAGTTATTTGCAAAGTTTGAAAACGTGCAAAGAAAATCTGAATGGAATGCATGCAAGCATCAGGGTGGGCCACTGCTCGTCCTGTCTGGTGTCTGTGAGCTGCGAACCACATGGACATAAAAAGTGGCAAACATCTGTGAATAGATGTGAATAACATCTGCAGAACGTTTGAATGGAAACCTGACTTCAGTCAGTGTGAAAACATCTGAAAGTAGGAAGCAACATTCAGCACAGCAACTGTGGGTTGGCGCCAAAACACCTGGAGTGATGGTAAAACCAATGACATGCTTGTTGAAAGCTGAATTATTCATCATTTTCTAGATGTGTAGATGAATGTGTAGATTTTCCACTCAAGTTGCTCACTGAGGTTTACATGTTTACAATACGTCTTATCCTGTGTTCGTTTGTCTGACATTAACTGATTATTTAAGCACCTGTAAACGCGCCAATTTGGATTACTGACTAAATCTGATTTTCTGTGGTTGGGTTATTAAGTGCATGTAACTGAAGTCACTGTCTGAACTTTGTGTCTCCAAAATGATAAACTTTTATGAGAAGAAACATGAAGAAATTCATGATTTTAGACCATCTCTGTTGGTCCATTCTTCCTGAAGGTTTCACACAATATAAATAAAACTAAATGACGCTCATATAGATATTGGAAAAATGGGCATAATGTTTACAGGCTATAATCTGATTTAAAAATGATTTCTGATTTATAAAGACTGGACTCTGAATTGATTCATTTTCTTAACAAAAAAAAAAAAGGAGGGAAATCCCAAATACTACATCCACCACAGGACGGAACCAGCTACAACTACTACAAATCACACCTACCTACATACCAGTGAAATATAACTCTTATATATAGATATGACCGCTATGCGTCTACTCTGTGCCTTTAATACTTATTACTCTACCAAATGTTATTAGCTAGCTGTGAGGTGTGAAGTGGGTTAGCATTGTGACCATGTTTCTATGCTAAACCTATGATGTGCCTATGCCCACCGTACGTATATATTTTCACTTTGCTTTATCTCGACACCTCTCCTTTCGCTTCGCCCTCCGTGATCTTATCGTCTCCGTTCACGTTCTTCCTTAACTGTATTTGGTAAATGTATAGACATTGCAGCTTTTCACGTTATGTTTCATTTTTTTGGTTTCGTGAAAGAAAAAAAGTAAAAAAAAAGTAAAAATAAAAAGAAGAAAATAAGTCATTGTCCTTTGGGGAACAAAATAATTGACAGCAGCATCTAAAGCAAAAAAGTAGCAGCAGTAGCAGTAACAAATAAATAAATAGAATAATTGATTTTAAAAAAAGATTCAATAACGATCAATACGACAGTAAAAACAACACAAACTAATTTGTTCCTAGCAATAAAAAAATAGCACATTGGTTTGATACCACTGAAAGCTTTTCTGCAATGTCCAGCTAGCTCGCCTCACCACAGCAGTCAGTGACGATCGAGTCTCCTTACTGAGAAGTCCTAACTTGCACATGTCCGTGCTCAACACTCTGAAAAGCCTTTACCTTTTCTTATAGACCTTACTAAGCCCTTCTGATCATACGTTCCTTTTCCTCTCTCACATATCTCTCTCTCTCTCTCCGTCATTGAGGGGCTGTCACTCTATTAAACCCTATTACACACTAAGTAAATCAGTAAAAGAAGTAATTCTTTAAAATTGATCAGTAAATCAGCAATAAGTTGACAGCTTGCATGATTATACAACATTTCAAATTCCTCTACTACTCTTACAGCCTAATTAGCCAACCATTAATATGCATTCTTATATGTTTTATATAAAGAAGTCTGGAATCTTGTATTTATGATTTGAGATTATTTGTTTACGTCCATATTGTCGGACCTTGATTACTCAATTAATCGCCAAAATGATCTGTGGATCACTCCATTTCTACAGGTTACAGTACAAGCTAATGTAAGCTGTGCTAGAAGTTTTCCTAGTTTACGTTTCCATTGATCTGCTATTGTGAAGTCCTACTGAGCCTAGATTGCCAAAACAATTGGAATTATTTGATTAACTATCGAAATATGAATTATAATAACTGACAGTGACAGCCCTACTCCAATGCCTAGAGAAACCTTCTCTTCCTGGTCACCTCTTCATCTTTCTTCACTTTCTTTTCCTATTCCGGTCCAACCTCAACCTCCCTGCGTGTTTCTACCATCATGACCTTTCCTGTCAACGTACCATGTCCCATTTCCTACTACCCTAAACATCTCTTTGTCTCTCTTTCCTCTTTCAGCCTAGCAGTGATTTGGCTTTGAGGAGCAGTGAAGTCTCAAGGTCTACAGCTTTGGTTCTGGAAAATGTGGCTGGATTTCCGAAGAAACTCCAGCGAGCGTCTAGCGCGGAGTGGACTGGTGACAAAAGACATGGTGGACAACTGAAACCGGTGTAGATCCAGTGTTGCGTCAAATAAAGCAATGAAAATCAAAATTGCTTTGGTTTGCTGGAACTCAGATGCTCTTTACAAGAATGAAATGGTGAAAAAGGAAAGAACAAAACGACAAAATATGGAAAGAACAATGAAACAGATGGAAGGAAATGGATGGGTTTGGGTGGAGTTAGAGCAATGTTCCATTGTTGTTTACGTCTTTGTCACTGGATGCCATCATTTTACACGTATCCTTGTCTTCCTAACTCTCTTGCCTACTTCTTGCATCTCTTCAGCCTTTATATATAGTTTCAGGTGGCCAACATTAAGTCTGATGCCTTTCTTCACAAGTAATATCCATTCAGTCTTCCTCCTTTTGCATACCCATTGCGCTCCTGAGGTGTATATAAGGTGTAGTCTACATACATATCTCAAACGTTGCAAGCTATGCTAATTTTTTTTTGTTTTGTCTTTACACTCAAAGTAGATCACATAATCAAATGCATCTATGATCCAAGAAAGTCAGTCAAAATCAAACACTCAATGAAACAAATTCTATAAACGTGTTAGAAACGTGTTAGCTCCAAAACGATAACAATACATTTCAAGACGCTATCTAAATCCTGTTTCGATCTGCTGTACTGGTTCGCTTTCGTACAGTAATGTGAAGACTCGCCACGCACTAAAACACAGGTCTAATAAGATTTGCACTACACACATACAAACAAACACGCATTCACCTTGGCTCAGTGTTGTTAGACTACTCTGTTCAGTCCCTGAGTAAGGGGCTATGGAGGATCTGAATGCTTATGACCATGGTGCTAAACCACTTGCTATCTATATCAACACGACTGTACACTATCTATAGAGTGGCTGCCCACTGCGCGGCCACCTATGGCTTACACTGATTGAACGGAAGTGAACACATAATGTAAGTATGTGAACTCCTCGTCTGAGAATATTCACAGCTGTACAGTGGACTATAGCTTATATTGGTAGTGGAAGTCTATGACACTATACACATTGGGCTATGATGTGCACAAACTAGTTACTGCTAACACTACTGTCCGTCCTGATAGACTGGTGGATGAAAAGAAAGAAAGAAAAAAGATATTTCTATAGATAATAGATATAAATACGTTTCAATTTTACATCACGCTTGCCCATGTGTGTCTGTCAGTCAGGCTCTCACCTTAACTCTCTCTCAAACCATGTCCAGAAATCACTCGCCCCATCCCTCAGTCTCTTTCTCTTTTTATCTTGCTTATCAATCAGCACCTTTATCGTTTCCCAACCTGCACACAACCCTTTCCTTCTCCCTCCATCCATCGCTCCGTCTCTCCCTCTCGCTCTCTCTCTATCTCTGTCTGGCTACCTGCTGAACAGTGAGTGGAGCTGGTGTTGGCTGTAGCATTGGCTGCTGCGTGGGGACTCGGTGCGCTCCATCACTGTCTGGAACCAGCCCGCCACGTCCACGTCCAGCACCTCGTAACGCCGAATGAAACTGTGTTCCTGTGGTAAACACGTTATAAAGACAGAGGCTCACTCAAACAAGCTGTAACTGCCAGAAAAATGTCATTTCTTTTGATCCTTTTTGTTAAAATATTTATTTCTTTGCTTGTACAAATTTAAGTTGCATTATATGAGAAGGAACTAATTACTACCTGTGTTGCACACGGACCTTTTTATTGGTACTGTTATTTTTGTTAGTTTTTTTTAAGAAGATGTCGGGAGAACTTCAGAGACCCTGCTTAAAAGCTAAAAAAGAGCTAAAACTGAGTTAAAACTGACATTGCGTCGCCTGTTTGGGGATTTGTGCTGCAAGAGAACTCAATCCCTCATTCGGTTGTGTGCAGCCAGTGAGGTTTAGATGTGCATGCTTTACTGGGTTTTGTTGTGTGCTTAAATATGAACGTGCGTTTGTTCTGTTCACTATATATTAGAACAGTTTGATGGTGGGTTAAAGGTGCAAGCTAGGGGTGGGCGATATGGCCCTACAATAATATCATGATATTTTATGGTATTTTTGCGATAACGATACTCTTGGCGATATGACAAAACATTGAATTAAAAAAAAATTCAAGATTACACTGCTGCAACAAAATAAAAATAAAATTTTGTTATTGCATACAATACGATATGGCACAGCCCTAACTGAGATATTAAAAAAATATAAGAATTATCTCTGAAAATTTCTAAAGAGTTCTTAGTGATTTATATGGGGAACATCTCGATTGGGTGGTTGGGGCAGATAGATGTCTGCTGCAGATCTTTCTAGCAGCTAGCAAGAAAGCCATCACTCGAAAATGGTTGCAGACAGACCCCCCCACGACAGATTTGTGGAAGGCTATTGTCAATGAGATATATGAGACGGAATCTCTAACCTTTGTCCTGAGATTACACAAAGATAAAATTAAAAAGAAATGGGGAAAATGGCTATATTAATAATTGATTGCATTTAAGTACAAAGAATACTATACCAGCCAAAATCTCTTTTTATATGTGTGTATACATAAGTATCTATCTTTATCTAACTACAATGTATCTCAATGGAACTATTTTTCTATAATACCACCTCAGTATGATGATGCACTCTGTACGAAGATTCCAATCATTTGGACCGAGGCAGCTTGATTATGTTTTCTTATTTTGTTTCCATTCATTAATTTGTATTATTATAATTTTTCTATTAGTGTTTTCTATGTTCTGTAATGTCAAGTTCTGAAAAATCAATAAAAATGTACGTTAAAAAAAAAAAGCAGTAACTGTTACAGACATGTAATATGAATCAGAAGGTGCTTGTAATCAATTCACAAAAAAAATGTACACACTTCTAGCTTTGTTAAATGACACCTGGCATATCATATAAAAACAACTGCAGTGATTAAAAACGACAGAAATAGCCACATATGACTGCTGTGGATTTATTTTTAGAACTAGATTTAACTCTTAAACTCGGGCTTAATTCAATTAATTTAATATTAGTATATTAATTCAATTAATTTAATATTAGTATTTATATATATATATATATATATTTAATTAATAACTACTTTATTTATGCAACAAAAAATGTCTGGACTAAGTGGGAGGTCCTTACATTTAAAGGAGGTAACTGCAGCTAACCAGCTGATTAAATGGTATGGAATATACAGTAACAGTGAAACAGCTGATATGTAATTTCAGAACATACAGTACTGTTATTAAGCACAGAGAGACACTTACAAGCAGCTTGTGGTATTTTGGCCTTTTTCTGTGATCCTTTGTGAGACTGCAGAAAGAAAGAGAAAGAAATACACAATTAATACACCTTTTTGCATGTTTGGGAAAACTTAATGCACTGAATCAATTTAAGAAATAAGCACAAGTGTGTGTTTGTACAAAGTCTGAACACTCCTGTTCTAAGTGAAAAATAAGTTAACACTCTAAAGACGTATCATCTTTCTGCAGTGTGTGTGTGTGTTTGTGTGTGTATCTATGGGTGTTTGTGTGTTTGTGCATATATATACCAGTCTTTAACGAAAGACTGAAAGTCCAGAGAGAAGCCCATGCTAAGAGGCAGAAGAGGGGGGTCTTCCTGCAGCACTTTGGTCAAAACCTCAAAGTCTGTCTTACAGTTTTTATATGGGAACTGTCCCGTGGCCAGCTCCACCTACAGGACAGGAGGAAAAAAGGGAAAATTGTTATAATAAAAAATAATGTAAGATCACATAGCCTGCAGTAAACATCTAAACTTGTTGGTCAAAACAAGTTTACAGTTTACAAGTTTACAGTCATGCTGTGAACGGTCTACAGGGTTGACCACATAAATAAGGTGGGCTTCTAATGGAATTCTAATAAAGGTGGCATATACCATTGATAATATATTGATTCAATAAGCTTACATCTTTGTCATTTATAAGTATACTGCCCACTTTATAGGTATTGTAGATGATGATTAAAAACTAAAAAAATATAAAATAATGTAGCCTTTCAGTGATCCTGATCACGGATGAGCTAGTGGACTGTGAAACTGAAAATCTGGTACACTGTATACACAAGTCTGTTTTGCACCAATATTTTAAAATAAAATACACACACACACACACACACACACACACACACACACACACACACACACACACACACACACACATATATATAGACACTGCTGTAGTAAATGTGTTCAGTGCTGTGCTGTAATACAAGATAGTAAAACATGTTGGTTAATGTTTTATTCAGCAGGTAAAAAAAACAAAACAAAACATACCAAAGAGATGCCGAGACTCCAAACGTCAGCCCTGATGTCATAGTCTGGCTTACTGGGATCTGGAGGGTCTATTCTCTCAGGCTGAAAGCACAAACACAACGTGCATAAGAGAAGAAATGTTCACACACATTACTTCCGAACCATATATGCAACGCTCACTTGCCCACACACCTCTCTCTGTGTGTGTTAACACTCACCGCCATGTAAGCAGCACAGCCGGCGCTACGAGTCTTAGCCTTGGAGTCGACGAGGCGGCCGCTGATCCCGAAATCGCAGAGTTTGATCTGGCCTTTAGCGTCCAACAGGATGTTGGAGGGCTTCACATCTCGGTGGATTACGCCATGCTTCTCTTTCAGATACAGCAGAGCTTTCACTATCTGCAGTCACAGAGAGATGTTGAAATTGTTACTTCTTACTGTTCTCAGTATTAATATTAGGTAGGAATGCACGAAGACAGCAGACTCAGAGCAGTATCAGCAGATAATTGTTTCAAAATAAGGATTAAGCACAAGGGTTGCTTGACACTAGACTGCATTTATTTTACAACCTAAAAATTAGATTTTTCTGCAATCTACATATTAAATAAGGTTGTGGGGGGCGTTATTGCTACTACTATTAACACCAACTGCTAATAATCTATTAATATTAATAATAAAGAATGCAATTGTTTCAAAGATTCCATTCAATTACAGCAACAGCCACATTTCTAGCATTTCTATGATCTATAGTAAAGACTATCACAAGTTCTATACAATAAATATGTTAATTTATATTATATAATATCATTTGACGTAACATGTTGAAAAGTTCTATAATGTTATGAATACGTTTGCTTCAGTCTTGCTAACAGCATCACAGAGCACAGGCCTAACCTCCCTCCAACATCACAAACCAACATCACACACTTGTGAACTGTCAGGGCAGGCTACACAAACAGTGAGGTAAATGACAGAGAAAGAAAAAAGAACAAAGGCTCACCGCCACGGTCATCTTCCCCAGGATGTACTCAGGTATGGGCCCCTGGATCCGCTTCTTCAGCTTCTCTGCACACGTGCCCATCAGCTCCATGGCAATGAACACATCCGTCTATGAGTGGAGAACAACGGGAGTCTTATGAGTATGTAACGCTTCATTACTCAAATGAAAATTCTACCAATACTGATTAATTCATTTCTGCTTTAAGAGATGTGCGGGGAAAGAAAACGTGTGCCGTGTGTACGTGCATGTGAGGGACTCACGTTGGTGACTATAGCTCCGTAGCACTGGATGATGTATGGGCAGTCATGGCTCTTCAGCACCACATCCAGATCCATCAGAATCCTCTTATTTTCATCTTTATTACCCGTCCTCCGCATTTGCTGCAGAGAAACACACGCAGACACACAGAGAAGAAAGAAATGAACAATGTGCACACACTCTTCTCATCCTTGTTCACTAACACAGACCTCGTCTGCAGTTTGACGTGGTGTAATTAGTAAACAGTAATTACGTACAGGCTTTAATAGAAGGCGTTCTCTATCAGTAATTAAGAGTCACATTCAAGAACAAACACACAAGGACAATTCTCATATACTTTTTTAAACAGCCTTTACACAAAGATAAAACTGTATGTGGATTTAATTTAAAGGAAACTGACAAGAATAAATCGAATAAGCTAATTTAAGATAGTATTACTGTACTGATTTTAAGATTAAATGTTTTTGTATTATTTTATAATACATGATTTAACATTTTCTTGCTGACTTTTATGACTGCCAACTGTTAATCTTGATAGTTCTATTCTTGTCACAATTCTTATATTCACAAAAGCTCACAGTGTTAATACACATATTTTAACACTGAGGGTTACAATATTATTGGGGGTAGTTCTATTGTGGTTCCTGTTATTTGTTTTCCTCCAATTTCCCTTGGTTTAACATGGCTCAATTAAATATACTGATAACAACCTGAGATATTTATGCCTATACACAAAAAACTGTGGGTTGATAACAGACACTGATATCAGGGGGATGAGGGGCAATAATATTTGTCAACTGACACATCAAACAACTGTTATCACAGAGATACGCGCACCAATTATTATTTTTTATGGCCAGTTTTAATTTTTTCTGCCCGATGAACACAGTGATTCCATTTATTTATTTTTAATACAGTTTATGGCCTAAATGAACACATGAAACAGTCTGGCACATTTCCAGTACTGTCTGCTAGCCAAACCTGAAAATGTATTGGGCTTAAACGAATATAGAATACAAAATCATTTGTCTATTTAAATACCACAAAATCAAACAGTCATCCCTCGTAATTGAGGGGTAACTGATTATTATACAGAGAGACATTTTTGTATAACAGCACATAGCAAAAATGATTATTTAACTTTTTAAAATCTTCCAAAAGCTGTTGGTGCATCATTAATTATAGATGCAGTGCATAACTTTCAGATCTAAAACATTTCTAGGCAAATCATAACTTGAGTTCAGGTCTGGTTTACGAGGGCCTAAACTCTTCACAGGTCTGATATGAAGTACAGATCCAGTATGAATTAATCTGAGGTAAGTACACATTTGCTGTATGTTCACCTTAACAGCGATGACGTGGCCTGTTTTCTTAAAGCGCACTTTAAACACCTGCCCACAGGTGCCGCTGCCAATCTCCCCCTCACTGATCAAGTCCGTCACCTCTGCGGGGTAACGCTGCAACACAACACAAATACACAAAGATCTTAATTCTATATGAGTAGCAGGTGAATAACAGTACTTAGCTTAGTCCCAACTCTGGAGTACCACATTTTAGTGTCCAGATAAGAGCCTTAATGACTAATTAGCTGAATTTGGAGTGGTAAAGCAGCGTTACTTACTTACTATAGATATATATAGTCACTGTCCTATGAAAAACATGCATCTCCATTTTTGTCGATTTTTATTTTTCATGACGATTGGACAATGAATCGACCAATAAAAATGCCTCAGAATAGCTTGGAAAACATTCTGGTTCCATTGTCTTGCATTAAATAAATAAATATATATATATATATATATATATATATATATATATATATATATATATATATATATATATAGTCGCTGTCCAATGAAAAACATGCATCTCCATTTTTGTTTGCATTTGTCTCTATTTTCGATTTTAAGTTTTCTACATCATTTGAACACAACAATGGTCGTTTACATTTTACAATTTTATGATGAATGGATGAATAGAAGTGCTCCATAATAGCTTAGAAAAAAATTTGGTTCCATTGACTTACATTGCAAGCAAAGTATGTTTTTGGTCTCTCCTGTAAAGTTGTAATTTTTGAGATACTTGTTTTTCATTGGACAGCGACAATATATATGGCACTAATTGGTTTTGGATAGTAAATTAAATAGTTATATGCATTCTGTAGACATTGTGGTTCAGATTCTGAGCATGATGTTCTTAAGCACAATTTCACTGAATGTCTTTTATCTCAAACACTAAACTATGCAGAAGTTTTGAAAAGATGAAATTCCTCCTGCTAATGGATAATGTACCTTTAAAAATCTACTCACTTATAGAGCACACGAGGTGATCATCAAGTGGGTCTTACCTGTCCGTCGATTTTTAGGTAACCCGTCTGTTTCATGATTTCTTGTAGCTTCTGGTCTATTTCAGCACTGTGAAAACAGGACAGCATTCATATAGGCACCGAACACTAATTCTAAATAACTTTAACAGCTGATTTATCTACCAGGGCTGTCGAGATCAATCAAATGTAGTACTTTATCAAACAATTAAGAGTGTTTAAAGAAAGCCATGCAATAAAAACGCATAAAAAAAGAAAAACAAGTGCAAGTGACAACAATATTTATCATTATTATCACAGAACACACAATGTTTCTCAAAAATCTGCACTCAGGTCCTGAGAGTATGTGTACTCGTTTGTTTCTTATTGTAAGAAATTGAAATATCACAATGAAGTCTGTCAATTCAAAGTAACATTTTAACGAATCACTGTTTTTTAATCAAGCACTTAAGTTTAACTAATGAATCATGACACCTCTAGTGTATATCTGTGTATGTGTGTGTGTGCGGCGTACTTCTCCAAGCTCTTCTGCAGGCCGTATGGTGGTGTGGGCAGCGTGAGCATGTGTCGGGGTCTGCTGGGGTACGAGTGGTGCTGGGGTGAGCTCTCTGAGGAAGAGGAACGGCTCCCGCCATCGTTGGCCAGCGGCAACTGCAAAGCTGAGCGGTTGATAAACAGGAATGATGAAGGAAACAAAAGAAAGGACAAGAGAGACCATTAGAGGCTGCGCTCACAGCTCCTTCGTCTCAGGACCACCAGTAGGGGAGTGAGTCAGGGAGACTTTTTGATGATTTACACGTTTTTGTCCCCTTCACAAACGTGGTGGGCATGTTTGGTGGCTAAAGTTAACTGTTTTGCACTGAAGTTTTATGACTGAACAGCTAACAAAATAAGGGGAGTCTATAGCTATTGGTTGTCAAGGTAACAATATTGCTATCACAATAAATAAGCTATTTTTAGTATATGGTGGATATTGATAGTATGTGAAGAACAGCATGTGACATGTTTCATTACAAACACAGCAATAAAAAATTTATGGCTGGTTTTAAATGTCACTAATTGTGTTTCAGGTCAAAACACTGTAATAATTATTGTTTATCCTGAAAACCTCTTTGTTTAATTATTGTGAGGCAATAGCTTTCGAAATATCATCCATCCCTATTTATATCCTACTAATCAGCTGCTCTAACAACTGATCACATACTGCTATGTATACAAATGAACACATGTACATCATTTTGAAGCCTAAATATTATCAATAAGACATAACGGTCTGTGATTTATAGATAACAGTAGGTCATACATACACTGTCAGAAACCACATATGTATTTCTTTCAGGTACTTTTCAACACCTTTCAGGTTCAGCCCTAAAAACTGCTTGCATTAGTTGTTTATCAAAGTTTCAGTGTTCTAGTGCAAATTTAGTTTTCTTTAACTCCGTAATGGCTTTTAGACTACTACACTTCCCTCCAGACACAAAGGGTTGTCTTCTCATAGAGAAGGGATGGCCAGAAACACCTGTGGTTTTTTTCTTAGATCTGGACCAAGAGTGGAGCTCTTGCTCAAAGATAAAACATTTGGTGGTCTACAAGGTCTTGCATAGTTGTTAAGAATCATATTTTCTCCGCATCCTGCAACAATATTTTTAACTGTTTTTGTTGGAAACTTCTGTTTTTCATCTCCTTACACAGAAGTATGATTCTAATCTCCTCAGAAATATCCTTCAGCCAATTTAGTTGCAAATGAGAAGGATATATGTGACAACTGATCACATACTGCTATGTATAAAATTAACAACGGTACATCATTTTTAAAGCCTGAACTTGTAGTCAATAAGATATAACTGTGATTTACAGATAACAGTTGGTCATACACACACTGTCGGTACCACATACCCAGATCTATTTAAGATTACTTAACAAGTGGACACAGTTCAAGGAAAGTTTGTAGTGTGTACCTGTTACCTACACTAGCCTTACAGCTCCAGTGCTAAACTTAGAAGCCAACTTCAAACACCAAACATGTCCTGATAAATTAAGTACATTTTGGTTACTAGGACCACTGAATAACTGATACACGCGTTAAAAGTTTTTAAAACTTAATTTAAACAGCATTGCTTCTGCAGCTCTTAAAATGAATGTTACAGTAAATAAGCTAGATTTCAATTTAACAGTGTTAAATTTTAGTTCCCTCCTTCACATGCCAGACCCATCTCTTAACAGACCTGTATTTTGACATGCAAAGATGGTAAGGAAAACAAAAACCCCACACACAAAGAACAGGTGCAAAACCAGCCCCTGGAGTTAGCAATAGCCATTTCCCAGCATGCACCTGGGCAAAGGAAACTCACATAGCCTAGTAGTGGAGGGCTCCAATTGAAACAAGCTTACAAGAAAACTAAGAATTCAGTTGACGTATCCATGATCCACACACTCAGGTGTTCTACCACAGCTACTGTTGGAAGGTTGGAGCAACTGTATAAAGTTGACTCACTATCACCTCCTGAGGTACAAAGTGGTATTACGAGACAGGCCAGGCCAGGGCTAGCTGGTTAGCATGCATCTTCAGTTCATCTCTCAGCACATACGATACACAGATTTGAAAGTTGTCAGTTCTGAGACATCTGTTTTGGGACTGCTATGATTTACTGCTTTCATTTATTGATATTTATTTGTATCAACCTGGATCCAATGCACGTTTAGTTTGAAGCAGCACAATAAGACTGAAATCGAATGCCTGTGAAAAAACGACAGCAGCTAGTCAACTTCTCAAATCACTGTGAAGGTGAACATAAAATACACAGTAGAACATCTGTAATAATACATTCCACATATACACACAATATACATGCTCTCTTAAGAGTTTAGAGCTTGGCTTAGCTCATGGGCAGATCATGGATAGGTCAACTGAGACCAGCCTGAAATTCTGATGACTTGGATTCATGGTCTGAAATCTTGAGCCTCCAACAACACTTCTATTAGATTTGTCTTGACTGAACAGATCTTGAGAGGGAATGGAGGATGTTTGTATTGTACAGGTAACCTTAGAAACATGTTTAAGGGAAGACAGGGTTAAAAAAAAAAAAAGAAAGAAATTGCTGTGCTTCTGATTCCTCCACTGGAAAACCTGTGTGTGGATAAGAATCAGTTAGTGTGGGTTAGTCAGTGCAGTCAGGCAACTGAGCCACATACACACGCCTTCAAGACACCTGCAGCGCACACAAACACACACACACTTTCTCACTTGGCATCGAGCACTGAAAACTGCCAGCCATTCCGAAAGGCAGAAGGACATACAGACAGATCAATCCAGAGAGGGGAAAAAAGCTAGACTACTTCACACCCAGTAAACACGACCGCTTCAGACACCCTGACGTGTGCCGCATGTGTGCGTATTAGCTTGTGTGTGTACATTAGGGGTGCAATGACACACTAATTCTAGGATGCGGTATACACTGTCCTTTTTGCATCATAGCATGGTACACAAGACCAAAGTCTCAGCTTTAAAAGCTTAAATACAAAGTAATTAATAAGCAAATGCACTTATTCATACAGTGTGTGAATGGCTTTCATAGTGCACCTTCACAGTTGTGTCTTTTAGTAATATTATTGCGTGTATTTCTTGAAAAGCTCTCAGAAATTTATGCCAAAAAACCTGATACTTTATACAGTACTGTGCAAAGGCCAGAGGCCAACCTTCCATTCAACCACCAGTCAAAACAGCCATTAAATACAAGTTATTCATTTTTCATTGCTAGACTAAAGCCTCAACTATAGCACCGTTTTCCATTTTTCATGTGTCCACCCTTTATTATAACTTCCATTCATTTTAATAGACACGTTTACTGTTATTCAAAAATATCTTTTTTTTCTAGGTATTTTTCAACACCTTCCAAGTTCAGTCCTAGAAACTGCTTGCGTTATTTGTTTCTCACTTTTCAAGTAATTCAAATCTAAACCCTACAAATCTAAAATCCATAAAACCACACTCCACATCTCAGGTCCCCAGTTTCAGGGTTCTAGTGTACTAAACATCCCTCCAGACTCTTCTCACAGTGGAGGGACGGCCAGGAACACCTGTGGATTTTTTTTTTCTTTAATTATTGTGAGATTATAGCTTTCGCAATATCATCTATCCCTATATATATATAGCTGCTCTAACAACTGATCACACACTGCTATGTATAAAAATAAACATGTACATCATTTTAAAGCCTGAACATCATCAATATGACATAACAGTCTGTGATTTATAGATAACAGTAGGTCATACATACACTGTTAGAAACCACATACGTATTTCTTCCATTTTTTTTTAACACCTTTTAGGTTTAGCCCTAAGAATTGCTTGCGTTAGTTGTTTCTCACTACTCCTAATTAAAAACGAATTAATTAAATGTTTCGGTGTTCTAGAGCATATTTATTTTCTTTTACTCCGTAATGGCTTCTAGACTACTACACATCCCTCTAGAGTGTTGTGTTGCCTTCTCAAAAAAACATGTGTGGATTTTTTTTTAGATCTGAACCAAGAGTGGAGCACTTGCTCAAAGACAAAACATTTGGTGGTCTACAAGGTCTACATTTGGTGGTCTGCAGTTGTTTAGAATTCTATTTTCTCTGCATACTTTAACAGTATTTTGAACAGGAGTTTTGAAAACTACTGTTTTTCCCACATGTTTTTTGTTTCCACCTCCTTACACAGGAGTATGATTCTTAGACATATTCTTCAGCCAATAGCTGAAAATGATAAATACATATGTAAGGCTGGTAAGGTGAGTTTGGATAACTGCCTGTGTGAGTGTTGGAATCTCTTTAAAGGGGAAAACAACATCAGTGGTTCTCTGGCTTTCGTTGGGAGGACACAGCTGTAACCAACTGGTTTTAAGATGGGAAAAACGAGTTAGCATGGCAGTAATGTAGTAATGAAGTAAAGAGTCAATAATAATAACAACGTTAAACCTAAATTTCTTACTTAATGGCTGTTTGGAAATGTAATAAATGAAAAGGTGCACAATACTTATATATATACACACATATATGCCGATATTTATTATTTTAGAATCGAAGGATTTAAATAATAAATAAAAAAATAAATATTGACATGCGTACCACAGCACCCCTAGTGTATGTCTGTTCATGTCTGTTCACAACCGAGCCGTGCAGTTACAGCTACGTCATGCACAACGTCATCCATCAAAACGGGTTAATAAATACATTCTTCAACCCAGTCACGCTCACAAACACACACAGAGCTCTGCCACTGAAACTCGCTCTAGCAAAAGGAGAAACTGGTGGGGGTGGACAAGTAGAAAAATGAGCGGAGTAAAGTGCAGGAGAAAGGTTTATGAGTAGAAAAGGGGTCAAATAAAGACGATGCAGGCAGACAGCAATGTCTTTAAAGGAGCTGGACACTTGGAATGTTTCCAATCTGTTCCTTCATATTCTTGAATGTGCTGCATTTAACAGTGATGAAATGGAAAAGGAGGCCTGTGCTTGGAAATGTTTGGTCCTGGATGGTGGTGGGGGGGGGCATGGTGTGAAAAAGGGGCAGAATGATGATGAGAGAGAGAGAGAAAAAATGGAGTGAGAGGGAAGTCAGAGAAGGGGACAGAAGGAGGTGGAGAGAGAAAGGTTATAAGTGATTTAAGAGGAAAGAGGCAGATAGAGAGAAAAGAAGAGAGGAGAAAATGAAAAAAAGTGAGACAGTATATATATATAAATATATATAGACACACACACTTGCCAAGCACTTAATAAGGATCACCTCCTTGCATCTAAACTCAGGTCCACTAACCATACAGATGTTCACCGCACTTCTACAATCACAGACTGTAGTTTCCCCCTTTTACCCTCTTCTTCAATAATCAACGGACCACCACAGAGCAGGTATTATTTGGGTAGTGGATCATACAGTGGGTGTTAGTGTGTGTTGCGCTGCATCACTCCACTCTATTAAGACACCCCTAGCTTGCTGATCCATACCGTAGATGTAGTTGCATAGTGCTGGTCATCCTCCTCTAGTTCGTCATTGGTGGTCACAGGACACTGCTCAAAGACCACCATATTGCAGGTTGGTGGACTAATCTAAGCACTGCTGTGTCTACCAACATGTGAGTGTCACTCAAGAGTTGAAAACGATCCATCACCTAAAATAATACCTGCTCTTTGTTGGTCCTATGGGGGTTCTTACCCCTGAAGCCCAAAGACCAGGGAGAAAGGTGGATAACAAAGTACAGTCTTTAACTGAAGCACTACCGTATCAAGTGGAACTGATAAAATGGACAATGAATGTAAATACAAGAAGGTAATTTATAAAGTGGCTGGTCAGTGTGTGTGTATATACATATACACACATACTCACTATATATATGGCTGAGAAGAGGAGGAAGAACGAAAGATAGAGAGAAATTGATGCAGTGGCAGTGGGTGATTTAGTGAATGGTACCTGCACGCTGGGAGGGGGCTGGAGCAGGACTGAGCTGGATCACGATGACTAGATTCAGGAGAGAAAAACACACACACGCTCATTACTGAAAGAAAAACACATACATTCACCCGCTCTCTCTCTCTCTCACTCACTCACACAGATGCTGCTTCACTTCCTGTATTTCTTCAATTCTCCCTCATTCACACACCACTTGACCAGCTGTGATGCTGATTTACTTTTTCATTCACTCAGTCAAAACTCCCACACACACTCACCGTAGCCTCAACATTACATTCAGCCATAGTATTTCAGGGACCTCCATTCCCAGAGCTTTAGAGGTCACCAAAAAAAGCAAAGCCTGACTAATATGGTCATGGAACTGACCTATCAAAGCTCCGCCCACAAATGCCCTACATCACACTTTGCGAGGCTGAACCAGTTTTACGGAAATCGTTAAATTCCTTTCAATCTAATGAAATCTGGTTGGAGTTCACTACTCAATGTCACTAGTTTAGTGCAGCATTACTAGCTACTCAACAACATCTACGTCAACAGCACCACATCTCACTCTAAACATGAAGGACTGCGCTTTTAAGGGGGTGGGTTGACGCATATGATTGACAAATACATAAACATGAGTCAGCAATTTGACAGAACATCAGTCTGATAAACATTTTGTGACACATGAATAGCAGAAAAAGACTCAAAAACACAATAACTTTGTTAAAAACAGCTATTTCTAGCTTGTTGGGCTTCTAAGACTAGACAGAGGGCAGCCTCGATATTGACTGGTAAACTATGATGATGTATGACTGATGGTTTTTCAACTCAACTTTAAACATGTGGTTAAAAAAACACAAAGCAAGTTGCTGAGGATGAGCGTTTTTCAGTCATAGTGTGGGATGCACCACAAACAATAATGAAAAAGCAGCACAGCTGACAGAGCAACCCCTTTCACACATAAGGAAAACATCTGAAATCAAAAAAACAGTCTAAATGTACACACTGTGACACAAGGTATGCACAATTTAGCACTAGGATGATTAAGTTTTGCTAACATTTGGCTAGTTTGTAAAGCTTGTCCACTCTTTCAAATGCTGCCACAAGAATTGCCGGCAGTTGTGGACAAAGCACTGATATTTGGATCAATACTAAACAGCACAGCAAGACCTCCAACCAGAGTATAATAAAAGCATAAACTGCAAAAAAAACAAGTAGTTCATTGCACAATTGCTTTAGCTCTTTCAAAACAAAAGCACTATGTATGCCTTTTGTTCAAACTGAAAGAATTTGAAAGCACAACTGATGTTACAAAACGTTCTCCCGTATGTCACGGGTAACATCTGCTCCACAACATCTGGTCCCCAAAACATGCAGTGTGTAGCTTTAAACATAGCTCTACTGTTTTGCTTGTGCATTTTTTCCATTTCAGCTTCACAAACCTCACAAAAACCCTGAATCATGAAAACAGCTTCGAGTACTGTGATGCTTTTGCTTTGCCATATCTCTCCTCGAGCAACACGTTATTGAGAAAGAGCTGGTGGAATCCAGAGCGCTTCAGAAAGAACGTGCCACTCTATCTCGTCACCTCACATGACTACAGTGATAACCACACTTTAGTATCACACTTCACTTGGCCATTGTTCTGAGAAGGTGCATTCTGTGGCCTCACAGATTATCTGTGGTTAACAAAGTAAACCTCCCTCATGGAGCTATTTTCAGACAAAATCAGAGTTTGTAAAGATGAGCAGGAAGAACCGCAGCTCACTCACATGTTCATCTAAATTTCTCAAACGCTACACGTCAACAAAATCACACACAATCCAATCATAACTTGCAATGAATGGAACAGAAGTGAAATCCAGAGTGCTAATAAAACATGAAACTACCACTTTTTCCTTTGTTAGACAACAATGAAACCTGCCATATCTGCACTCCGTTTCAGAAGAACGTCTAAAAGAATGTGCAAGAACTTCTCAAACACTCTTCTACCCAACAGATAGAAAGAAACAGCTATCAACAGCGTGGGCATGTTCTATTTCAGGCTAGATCTCCTACAGAACTCTTATTTTGCCCATTGACACCAACAGGTCACCTCTAGTACTAAGCACTTTACATTGGCCACAAACCCCCAGTAATCAATCACAGCCCATTCAACACAGAGTCAAGTCAGCACAGCATCACTTTAATAGGATAGTCAATAATCTGCTTATTATATAGTATCTACTATAAACTATTCCATAACAAAGAAATTGAGAATTGGACCTACATGTAAACTTTTCGCAGGCTGACAAAAACATACACACACACACACCAAAAATAACATACAAACAAGTGTACGTTCATTACAAATACAAAAAGATGATCCCAGATCAGCACCTCCGCTGTGGGGCTCAACACATAAGAGTTATGAAGTGTGTAGATGGAGAGCAGACTCAGGAACTTTACTGGTCAGTGCAGAGACACAACCTCCTTGCTTCAACCTGTAATTCTAACCTGGTTACATAAGGATGGCCAAGTGTCAAGATAACTGGCAATCTGACTGTGTGGCATCTCATAAAGGAACCTGGTCACCAAACACCTTTGGCAGTCCGGTCACTTGAAGAACAGAGAAGCAATACCAGCTTTTTCTTCACCTTCTTAAAGCATTAAAATCTAATTCTGTGTGTTCCTCTTCTTCTAAACTGCTGTGGTCTTGGAGGAACCTGAGGCCACCCAGGAGGGCTACCATGGAGCTCAGACTCGCTATCAGTTGCTGGAAAAGCTCAGCTTGCTTTCTGAAGATAGCTTTTATTCAAATTCCAGGTTCCACCTTAAATGGTGGAGCAGTAACCGCTGCACCATTTAAGGTGGAACGGCGAATTCGCATAAGAAGCTAACTTCAGCCACGTCTTTCTTCGGGTTTACGCTCAATAAGGGGTCTCATCCCGGGATGTGTTAGAGCAGGACAACAGTATATTTTGCTGGACCTCCTCTTCTAGCATTAAGTCCTGCAGCTGTTTATTTCAGAGCTACAGTTCCACCATTAGCCTGTTAGCTGATGTTTTGCTAGTGACAAGCTACATTGAGAGCGGTCAAAGCAGACAAGTTGGACTTCTAACTGTGTTTCTGACTCATGAAGTCGGCTTTGGGGCCTTGTAGCCTACGTACAAACGAGTTTCAAAGCAGCACTTAATCGCGTTTTATACAGTTTAAAAAGCAGCCTAGCTGAAATACACACTAGCCAGCGAGCTAACGTTACTATGTCATGTTCTGTGACTGGAGACGAGGGCCTGCTAATCTATTTAGCAAGCCTAGCCACAGAGCCAAGGCTACGCGAAACGGGCAGAAAGTGACCAAAAGCGAAATTATTATTTAGGAAGCTGGTTAAATGTGTGTGCCCCGCCGACTTCACTTTAAATAAAGGTTGTCTTGTGTTGTCCACAGGCTGTCAGTGTGACTGAGCGCGGTGTGCTAGCAGATAAACACTCGCTGTTTGTTTATGTAGCCTGTTAGCTGCTATCGGTTCTGCCTGTCTCCCTCTCTCTCTGTTTCGCTCTTCGGCTCTCCTCTCTTTTACTCTCCGGCGACCCGACAGTCTTCTCGGGGACACTTACTCGGCCTTGGGCGTGAACGCTGTGGACTCATGTCGATGCTGAGGTCGATTCGTCTCCGAGCTTCTTTATTTTCTTGCTTCAGTTTCTCCTCGATTCGGGAGAGTCTCTGTTCCAGCGACGACATCTTGGAAAAATTCAGCAGCACCATCGAGCGGCTCCGGCACAAAACTCACACACACACTCACACACACACACTTAGACACACTCAGTCACACACACACACACTTAGACACACTCAGTCACACATACACACACACACACACACACACAAAGTCCCCCTGCCGACAGTAACGTTATCGGAGTGCAACACACACACATTTGTCTTACATTACTAGTGAAGACTTCGATTGATTTTTGTATTACTCTAGCAGTAATACAACACCGACACCCAAACCCAACCTTAAAGGAGCAATATGTAACATGTCTAGTTTAAAACATTCCAAAATTAACTAGAATTATCAACAGTATGTGATAAAATAACAGTTTTGTCAGTGTTTTAAAGATGTCTATGTGTTGTACTGCAGAGATATCTACTGAAGTTAGCCTGCTAACCAGCTAAGCCTGCTCTGCAAACATAGTTATGTTGTGAGAAAGTATTGTTCTGGTGTACACAGCATTGTCACAATGTTGAAATGTAATTCCTCAGAAAGTTTTTGTAACAATGTTGTGACAATGTAATAGTAATGTTGTCAGCACATTGTCACAACCTCCTAGAATCTTTCATACGCTCCATTATATCTGCATGGAACTCTATGGAAGTTGACCACATGTAGTTATAATACCATTAAACAACATTATTATTAGTAGTGATGTTGTGAAAACCTTGTTCAGACAACTTAAACAGCACCACCTTTTAACAATACTGTAGCAACGTTGAAAGAAAGTAGACAATGCTGTGACAATGTTATGTGTTTGCTGGGTGGTCCATCCTGGCCGTTTTGCAGTATGTGTCCTTATTCAATGTGTTCTTGCCTGACATCATCTTACCTGTCCAAGTTGCATTCCAGTACTCAAGAGCACATGTAGTAAGAACAGTTAAGGTACCCAGGAGTGTTCTTGCTCAATCTGAAAACTGAGGATGCATCGGCTGGTAACATCATCAATGACAACTAACGGGAGTATCCAGCATTCACTGCAGCTGAGTATACAGACAGACAGCTCTATGTTTATGTTTACACGCAAAATTCTACTTTAGAAAACAGTGTGATAAGAAATTGACTTTAAAGTTGTCACATTTTTTAATGGAATTTAATTGTTTTGGAATTCCCGGTTTCCTATTTCTATCAGCTGCTAAATGGTTTCCCAACGCTGGTGAAAGCAGCTGGTCTCGGAGTGGCTACTGTGCAAAGTACTCAGTACATCTCAAACTCCTGTTCATGCTTTTTCTGTCCTCACTTCCTTGCAAGTTTGTTCTTGTCAGGTAACTTGACAGGAAAGTTCTCTTCAAGACCACAGGTTGGTTTGTCGCATTCTTGATATTGAGAAACACCTCCTGTCTTGTAATACCACTTTGTACCTCAAGAGGTGATAGTGAGTCACTGCAGCATCAAGTTAAATCAGTTTAACATGACAGGATGAAAAAGTAGCGCTGCTCTGATACCGTTTTCCAATAGGGTGTGTCATTTAGCTTGGAAGTCAGACTTCACACCTGAGTCGATAGCGTTTGTTGTAACTGAGGGAGACCAGTTCAAATTTGTTCTTTATTGTTGAAGATTCCTTGGAAAGACATTCTGAGAAAGGTCTGATCTCAACCAGCAAACACACCATATTTAAATGGCCGTCGAACTGGCCCATGCAACCCGTATGCCAAGTAGTTATCTCCTGGGCTTGGGGCCGATTTCCATGGGAGGTTGGGCGTAGTCATAAACTTCTTGTAAACTCTGCAGCATGTTTGTGACGGCCATCTGTGTCTGAACAGACTCAGATATTTAAAAAAAGGTTAGAGTAAAACATTCAGAAAAGTGAAATGGACACCTCCAGGATGATTTTTGCAAATCCAAACACTGTACAAATGTCCACAGATAGAAGCTGGACAGTACTGTATGTATATTACTGATCAGATTCGTCTGACCAATAGACATAAACTGTGTAATACTACAGCTATGATGTGCAGTGCAGCCCCCTGGGATTTTGAGAATGAGGTTGGTGAGGCTCTCTCAGGTTCCCAAGTAGGAAATCCGACTTCTGGTGGCATTGCAGTTAAAACTTCTTACTGGAAAGTCAGAAATTCCTACTTGCCAGTTTAACTGGAACGCACCACAACCTCTTGTTAACCATGTTGAAGGTCTTGTGATGGCAGAAGCTATTGGCAAGCAAGCAGTATTACCGTTGCCGTGGCCCTCGCCAAGAAACTACATTCAGCAGCACATAGACGTGATATACATATGTTTATATAAATATAAGTGAAACAAGGCTTAACATTGGGGTTGCTTAATGCACCTGGAGATTCTCTTGGCGAGTAAAGGGATGATGTTAGATGCAGGACTCACAAAGTTTCCTCTAGACTAAAGAGCGTAGAGAAGGGACTGTGTATTTGCTGGTGATATTGTTGCGTCATCTTACAATTTGCTTCTTTAACCTCAGTTTCACAACCTAAATCTACGACAGTCTTAACCCACAGCTAATCTTTCTGCTGCTTTTGTTTTTCTATTTGTGGTGAGAACCAGCAATAGACAATAGTTCACCAAAATAGCACCAACAATGTTCTTCCATTGTTGCAATTTCTAGCTTGCAGAAATAGAAGAAGCCTTTTTTGGTGCCATGTAGAACCATTTTCAAGAAGGTTCACTATACCACCATACACAAGACATTCTCAATCACCATGCGAATGGATATTTCAGTGGTCATGGTTCTAATATAAAACCACTGTCTTTATTAAAGAACCTTTACAGAACCATAAGAGTGCACCATTGTGAGGACATGGGATAGGAAGTAGCTGGAAATGTGTCTTATGTTAACATGTCTATGTGTGTATTTTCAGTTCATTTGAGTTTTTAACATTATAAATTACAGTATTCTGTCCAGATCTGACAAGGTCAAGAGGTTTCTACTCCTGAGCTGTTAAACTGGTTACAGGAACAGCTCCCACCAGATCACGAATTCAAACACTACACTTTCACTTCACTTTAATGTTGTTCTAAACTGCTGACTGACTTCATATGTACTGGAACTCAATACTTGTGCAAATGTTTACTGATCAATACCTCTAAAAAACAGCCAAACATAATTTGCACATATACATACATATGTGCACTTCCGTGTCTCTAGTGTTCACTGTATTACCTGTCAATGAATTATTTAGTACTTATTTAATGTATACATATTGTATGTCCTCCAACTGGTAAATGCGCACTCATGTTTCTTAATGTTTATGAAACAGCAAAGTAGCCTGAAGGCATTTCGTTGTGCTGTATAGCCCCATATTAATACAATGACAATATAGTTGAACAGGGCTGAAACAATTATTCAATGTTATCGACAATATTGATAATAATAAAAATGGGCAAAAAATATTTTTTTCTTTACATTTTGTAAGTGACCCCCAGTGATTTTATAGTCAACAGCTTGACCTGAAGAGCGATTCACTTGGCGCCAAACAAGAAGTAAAGTCTGGCCACAAGGATAATGTAGTTCCAAAATAACATAGACGTCTGACTTTCCACAGAAACACACATTCCCTTTGACCGCAAAAGAAAAACATGCTGGTGTCCATCAGTGCAGTACCGGTAATTTTCATTACAATTTGATAACAAGTAATTCCTAAACTAATTTACAGATACTTAAAAAAAGGGAATTATTTGAAAATTCTACAGTGTAAACAAGTAAAAATAAAATAAAATGTCCTTTAAATATATTTAACAAAAATATTTTGTTAATGTTTTATATTTCTTCATCATTTGAACACAACAGCTGTAGTGTAAATTTCATGATGAACAGACCAATAGAAATGCTCGAAAACAACTTGGAAAAAATTCTGGTTCCATTAATTTATATTAAAAGTAAAGACGGTTTTGCCCTTTCCTGAAGTTGACATTTTGTATACACACATTATATATATATATATATATATATATATATATATATATATATATATATATATATATATATATATATACATATATATATATATACATATATATATACATATATATATATATACATATATATATATATATATATATATATATAGTGTCAAAATTAACGAATGTACGAGCGTTGATTTTCGAAAATAAAATGGCTGAGAAGATTGGATCTGGGGTTTTGGGTGTTTTTCTTAACTGAAACTTGTATGTGTTGCATCCTCTTTTGCCTTGTGGTAAAGTGAGCACATCCTCACGAAAGCTCAACTGGCTGTTAAAAATAGATATAGAGTGTGTGAGGCTCTACATATTTTGTTTTATTCTTTTCTGATTTTAATATATAATATATGTGTAGTTGCATGTTCAGCTTGATGTTATTACTCTAACAAAAATCACTAAAGCTAATCACGTTACATTATTAATATTAGTCACTGAATTATTCTAAGCGGTTTTTGTTAATTACAGGTATGTAGCAGCAACTTCATAACCCCTGTACACCAGGCAGCTCCATCTGTTACATTGTTATATACATTATCTAACAAACTACGTACAGCAAATACATTTACTTTAAAATAGCTCTTATTTTTAAACAGTTTTATGCATGGAAAAAATGCTGTTCACCTCAGAGTGCACTGGCATGTTAACATATTAAACCTGTTAAACGATGCCTCAGAATGAAGAGCTGTAACATTCATTTAAAATATTTCTTATTGTCAGTTTTGCTATTTAGTACTTGGTCTGTCAGAACATTACCAAACATTTTATTAATATAGAATTTCTCAGTGACATGGAACGTTTAAGCTGATTAAATGGTTACTGGCTGATTGATATTAATTCACATGAATAATCTATTACCACAGTATTTGTTTTTCCAATATATAGTGGAGTACTGCTTGAGCCATTTACTTAGCAACATAGAAACACTTAACATACACTACCGGTCTGAAGTTTTAGTAAACTACCAGCCACACGTTTTAGAACTGTTCTGAAAACTTTAGACCACTAGTGATCTAAAACTTTACGCACATACAGAAACACAGACACAGTCTTTCCAACAAGTCTTTATAAATAGAGCCCAACTCAAGAGTTTCGACGGTTTGTAATAGTTGTACATTGGACGCAGCCAAACAGACCCAACACTGAACCACCAAACAACGTCTCTACTGTCTGGATGGTCTTTGATTTTGTGAGCCATGACCATTAACAAGCTCTGAAGCCAAAGTTTCTACTAAAAGGTTGTGCTACATGTTCATCACAGTGAATTAATGTTTCTGTGGTATGAAAACGTGAAAAAGAAATCCATCCATAACATTCCACAAGCCAGTGATTTTAAAATAGGGATTTTAAGTAAAAATAAATTTGCTAAGAAAACAAAAGAAAACGTAGGTAACACATTTTCATGACGCTTCTCATAATTTGCCATATACGCCCACCTAAAAATATTGAAACGACAGAAATCACTATTCAAAAAAGAGAGGCAAACAAACCAAGCACTGTCAGCAGCCTTGTAGTTTTTAAAATACAATCAGGTCCCGTCCTTAAAAAGAATAACCCAGCATTTTAACCTGTTGAATACGGTAGATATTACAGACTACAACTTTGATGCATTTTCCCGTACTTAGAAGAAAAAGACTAGACCCACTTTAACTAAAACTAGCTAGAATCCACTGGACAGCTGATGAAATGTTTACTATCAGTAAGAACGAAGTATATATCTTTGTGGAACATTTTCAGAAATTCCTCAATTACAGGTATTTGTAAATCTATATGATTCATTGGAGGTAGGGCTGAAGAATGATCTATACTATGCGTAGACTTTAGCTGTATAAACATTTCAGGTTCAGCTCAGCTTTTTCAGTGTTTGCCAGATGAACTGTTCCAGCCAGTCTGTAGAGTATTCCAGAGCCCACCTTGTTTGCAAAGTAGTTTGTTTCTGGCTAATTCCAGTTTGTTTAGTTGTCGGCTACCGATTAAAATGCTTGATGCTATGGGCAACGACCAGTTTCAGAATTGAACGAAGCCCTGCTGTCGCCCTCTTCTTCAGAATCTGAACAAACAGGCTGCAGGTCTGATGAGAGTATCCACCTACTGTATCCAGTGTCCACTATCTGCTGAGGTATATAACCAGCATAGTGATGGGAGCCTGATCGCCACATATAACTCAAGGAAAAGTGACGGTAAGAAAACAGCTTGTTTACTGGTCTTGAAAATCTGGATACAGCTTTTACAGCAGCTTTAGCAGAACGTTGTCTCCTGTCCCAGGCTTGTTATGTTGGAGTGTAAGTGTCAGGAGCTTTACATTTGTGTACTAGGGTCTAGTTCAGCAACTGCCAGGTTACACATGCAAACGTCAAAATGATCGTCTGTGCTTACAGATGGAAGAAAATGCTGGAGTAGTCCTTCAGGAATTACGGAGCAAAGGTACCGGTCTAGGAACCGTGCTTCATATGTCTCTAGAGAACAGCCCACATATTCAGAGACCCCTTGGACTTTTTATTCACACCACAAATGAAGTAAGCACTCAACTAAACCTCACCCTGAATAGTGCTTCTCCATTTTACAACACATTCAGTCTTAAACGAGGACTTGCTGTTTCTTTATGGTGATGGTGGTGGGTACCGTCCCATGTTCAGGGAGTTCACTCGGACTCGACCACACCTGAGGGCCAATTCAGCTTAAAAGCAAACATTCAGAACAAGCAGTGTATATAGCTCACGTGTATTACCTCCATATCAGCTTTAGTTCATAACTCTTACAATAGTCTGTGTCTGTTTTTCATATGCATCACTACGTCTATTCAAGGCAACGTTTTCAGTTCCTTTGACTAACATGCTTCAAAGTAAAAAGTTAAAAGTTTCAAAAAGGAAAGAATATAAAGTTAAGGCATTCTCGCTCTCCGGTTCCGAGATCACAGTGCGTAAAAGAGTCTCACTGGGTTCAGACACCTCGCAGGTAAGGAGGGAAACATCTTTAATGAGTGAGTTGGAGGTGAAAGACAGGAGGTGGTATGGGACAGACTTCGTTTGATCACAGTTCTCGGTTCTCCTTTAAACCGTCCGTCAGTTGGATTTTAGCATCTTCTCTCTCGCCGAGTCCAGAGGATTCTCTCTCTGTTCATCTCTTGTTTCCTGTTCTTTGTGTAGTTCTCTCTCCATTATGACGTGAAGCTCCACATTCATCAAGCCGTAGTCTTTGCGGATCTGCATTCTGGCGTCCATGAAACACATAAGCCCTCCAAGACCACCTGCCCTTCATTTTCCGCCGGGTCACAGTGTAGTGGTTGTGGCGCAGCTACGCCGGTATCACAGTCGAAGAGAAAATATAATGATCCTGGATAATTCCCACTTGGCCTTTAGCCTCCCCCCGAGGGTCGGGGAAGCTCAGCAGAGGTCGGAGACGTAGTCAAAGTCGCGGAAGCTGTCCTGGTCTTTGCGCGAGAGCACGCGGGGTTCCCGAGGCGGAGTCAGCGTCGGCACCTCCGTCGTGAATTCGTCATCGAAGTTACTCACGTCCTCTTTGCCTCCGATAGAAGGAACGAAAGGAGGAGGAAGCTTCCGAAGTAGAAGAGCCTCCCAGTCCATGTTCTAAAAGAAAGGAAAGGGGAGAGATTAGACAATAATAATAATAATAATAATAATCAAAAAGAGACATACAGAAGTCACACTACTCCTTGCTAAGAGGTGGATATATAAAATATAGAAAAACTAAAGGAAATTAATACAATATACTACAAACCTACACAGCGCTCCTTATCATTTTTATTTATATAACGCAGCCAGGGCTGCCTTAAAGCAACTTTACAGAAAAGCAGTTTGTGAAAAAGAGGAAACAAAGAGAAGGATGGTAAGAAAAAAAGTTAATGCATAACAAAAACGTGAGAAACGGTATCCGAGTCCAAGCCTGCCTAGAGCAAGTCAGAGGCGACAGTGGAAATTAGTATGTAGTTTACATACACTGCTCAAAAGTAGTCTTGGCACCTCCATCATCAGTTAATATATTAAAGAAAGAGTTTAAACAGAGGTACATCATTTCAGCTACAATTTATCAGCCAATACTTGGTGTCCAACTTAACATTAGTAAACCTGAGGTGGGCAGTATGATGATATATTTCTCATTATTGTGGAAATATCACTTCACAATACTTTTTTCATGAATACCAACCGTACATAAGAACACTGACACTGAACACCGACTACCTATGTTTCAAAATGAGTATAATTAACAGTTTATTATGATTTAGTGGATTGCAGTTTGAAAAAGAATAAGAATCACTGCAGTTATAAGTATATTATTAATATTATTATTACTACATTACTTATATATGTATATAAATATGTATCATGAAAATGTTCTAAAGTATCATGATAAAATATTTTTGCTGTACTACGCACCCACTCCTTAACCCCCACTGTGAAAAATGATGATACACCTATCCAAATCTTCAAATCAGAGATCTTCAAACGGAGCTACTCCTTCAAAAGACACCCACCAACCCACCAACATAACAGACTCAATAATTTATTCAGATTATGAAGTTTGTGGCTTCAGGAAAGTTTAATATTAGGCTGAACCACCAAACTTTACTATCTAGAGAACAGGTTCAAACAAAACCAGCGCAAAATCACCCTCTCATTCACAGAATACACACAAACCGTAATCTTCACCAAACTATAATAAAAGTTAACTCTTATTTTTGACTACGTACTCAAACTACTAGGTACTAGATAAATGATGCTTAATACAGCACATGCATGAAATCACACAGAGTAAATATTAGTCTTTGAACTGAGAGAGTAAGATAGAAACCTCTCACACATACCCTGAAGAAAGGCTGCTTCTTGACCTCCTCAGCATCTTTTTCTCCTGAGCCCAGCCTCCTCTCTGGGTTCCTCCTTAGGAGCTGTAAACCAACACACAACAAACCTGTATACTCGCCAGTCTTACACTTATATACTGTCACATTTACATCACAACTGTACGCCATTAGAAAACTTCAGCTGAGCTGTATAGCATGTTTATGTCAGGGCGAGATTTAAAACAAGTTTTAGAGACAGTCCGTGGAAAGATAACGCTTCAACACAGTGACATACGCTGGTTCATGGTTTGCTCGGTGAGCTCTGTTTGAGAGAACCCAGGTTTTGTGTGTGTTTGTGAAACTTACCCTCCTCATAATGGCGATAGCTTCAGACGACAAGAATCGCGGATAACGGACTTCATCATTCACTATACTGTCAAACACCTCCTCCTCGTCATCCCCTGGGAATGGAGACTAGAGAGAGAGAGAGAGAGAGAGAGAGAGAGAGAGAGAGAGAGACATTAGACATCACAGAGTACTTCTATATATAACAGGCTAGAGATCTTGAAGACTTGCACTTAAGCCTGCATTGTCACACTTCCTTAATGCACCACAAACAGTGAGCATAAACAACCACATGTGCAACCAGCAGCAGCAAACAATCATATTTTCTGTGCTTTGAGGAACCAACCAAGTGTGGACAGCACTGGACTTTCTTAAAAACAAACAAACAAAAAACACCACAACATGAAGTGACTTGCAAACAGCTGAGTTTTCACATGGGGACCAAAATCGCCTACTAGTCAGTAGGTACCAGACAGGACCCAGCATGTACTGCTCGAGTGGTAGGCTAGGTTTTGCTCGAGGGTAGGCTAGTGGTAGGTTTCAGTAGATGAGTTTTAGTATCCACACAATCTTAGACGCACTACGTCCGCCATCTTACCTACGACCTGTGATGCAAGACATCAGACCACCACTGTGAACGTCCTGTTCTTCATTTAAGAGCCTGTTTACTTTATGTGACACTGATCTGTGTTTTTGTCTGAATATGTACTCAGACTGTGTCGAGCTGTAGCTCGGAGAAGACGAGTGAGAAGGAAATTAATAATTGTTTACCTCTGAGGTAGCGCTAACTTCTGTAGCTGCAGTAGCCGTAGCTACGCAGCCAATGTATCGCTTTTCACAGTTTTTGATCCTCTGCTTGAATTCATCTGCATCCTTAAACAATGGCTGTGGATTCAGGAGATCATCTGGGTACCGTTCACCTACTACTCGATGCCTACTGAGTATTCGGACAAATTAGCCGCACTCGCCTACTGAGGACGCCCATGGTGCTAATTATAGGTCACGTTACAGCAAGGACTAGATACATCGCCGTGAGGAGCTCAAAGTAATGCTAAGTGGCTCTCAGAGCACATCATCCTCCTGGTTGAAAACTGTGAGTCTGACTGCTGCTGTGGTCACAGAAAGGTTTAGCTAGTAGTTAATTAGAGTAACATTAACCGAGGAGGGTGGATTCCAGTGTGTTGGAAGCTGGCGGAGAGCTGGGCATTTCCTGTTGTCTGCTGATGTACCTAAACAAAACAGTTTTTGTTTGTTTGTACAATGTTGTTCGTGTCTTCTTCCAAACTATTCAAATCCACCTTCTAATCAGTGAATTCAGCTACTGTAACTGCACACACAGCCTGTATGACCTCCATAGAAAACCAGTGCAAACCCAACAGCACGTAAGCCTCGGGTCACCGTGCCCAATAGTGAGCACTGCCTAACTGCCAAGCACTGACTGAGCTGTGGAACCACACTCTCTGGAATGACAGAGCACCATCCAATGCTTCTGAGATAAGTTGGAGTCGTGTTCAATATCTAATCATTCATCAGTACCTGACCACGATAACGTTCCATTCAAATTCTCACAGCAATGTTCCTACATCTAATGTGAAGCTATCCCGGAAGAACACACACTGTTAACTTAAGCAAAAGTGAAACTAATTTCAGAAGAAACATTGGATAAAAATGGGATTTTGGAAATTGTACCACAGTATCTCTCTCACCTCTCCAACCAGCATCTCGTAGATCAGGACTCCCAGGCCCCACCAGTCCACTGCTCGTGTGTAAGATGTATCTGTCAGAACCTCTGGAGCCAAAAATTCTGGAGTGCCACAGAATGTACTCGTCCTGTCTCCAAACCCCATACCTAAAGACAGAAACTCCTTTACTCTTCAGGAAAATACCTGCTAAACTTTACGTTAGGAGAACAGTCATGATTACTGGACCAATAGAAATAGACCAAGACTAATTCTAAATCTACTTAGAGGCAGTCGTGGCCTGAAGGATAGGGATCCGGTCTTGTGACCGGAAGGTCGCCAGTGCGATCCCCGGGATTCCCCAGGCGACAACTGAGGTGCCCTTGAGCAAGGCACCTAACCCCAACTGCTCCCCGGGCGCTGTGGATAAGGCTGCCCACCGCTCCGGGCACGTGTGCTCACTGCCCCCTAGTGTGTTCACTAGTGTGTGTAAATGTGGGTGTTTCACTGCACGGATGGGTTAAATGCGGAGGTCAAATTCCGCGGTGTGCAAATCACATGTGGCTAATTAGAGTGTCTAAATTCTAAAAATTCTAAATTAGAGGAACGTTTTTACCTGGTTAGTTTAACAATCAATCCATTCAAAAGACTGGTGATTCCTTTTGCATCTTTTTTTTCATATTTCATATTTATATATTTATGTTACCACTACCTAATTCTCCTCCTCCAACCCGTTCTAACCAGCTAGAGCTGTGGCAGGAGGTGGGTAGTCCACCACGGTTAATTGTAGACTAGAGTGCTGGTCTGACTGCATGTATGGGCTGGAACACCCAGTTTAAAACAATCTGAATGAATAAAATTGAACCCACAAACACCCTGTTTCATTATAATCTGATAATCTGATCCCTGGTTCACGTTGACTTTTAACTAAGCAGTGTACGAAACCCTACCTTCTTTGCACAGTCCAAAGTCGGCTATCTTCACATATCCATCTGTGTCGAGCAGCAGATTGTCCAACTTCAGGTCCCTGAGAAAGAAAAGGATCACTGATAAAGTTAATTTACAACTACATCTATACATTCCATTTACATTCATATTACATAAACGTGATCAAGCAACAGGAGTAAAGAGTGGACACGTTTGGAGGAGCTCTTACCGATATACAATCTTATGGTCATGTAAAAATTGAAGGCCCAGCACCACACAGGCAGCATAGAACCTGAAAACAAATACAGGTGCCATGAGACAACACACACATTTACATAAAGCCAACAAACAAAACAAGAGACTCACTGATACTGTGACAGCAAGGGCGGCGTTAAATAAACAAACAGACGCAGGAAAAAGCATGCCAGAGGATGAGTACTGACTGAAAACAGAGCATTTAGCCACTGACTGAGTA
>CM038722.1:22129606-22132106 GCA_021613375.1 Megaleporinus macrocephalus
TACTGCAGAAATGATGTGTGTTGATGTGTTTATCTATTTCTATATTGCTCTGTGTGGCAGACCAGTGTTAACTGCAGTTATCATCCAATACCTGGTTCCCTAATGAACCCCTTATATAATTAAACCAATTGTGCTGGTTATGTGTTTTAAACATGCAGCAGGTGGGAATATTGAGGAGAAACCAGTGTTCCTTAAAACCAGCTCAAAATATATAATTTATTAATTCATTAGTGCATGTTTATGTGGTTGTAGTGGTTGTAATGTTGTAAAGTTTGTACAGGAAAAAGAAACCCACACTGCCGAAATGAATAATTAGCTGAGATTACAGTACAGCATATATGATACATATGGGAAAGAACATCAATACAGGTATATCGAAAAGCCTGGACGCCAGAGGTAAGTCACATATTTTGAATAAAAATTAATGTAAAAACAGGAGCATGTTTTCACATTCTTTATGATTCCCTATGACCAATCAGCATTCTCCAGCTTCATTACATCACCTTTTTGTAACAGTGTTAAATCGAATCAAGCAAGTACCAGGCAATGATACTACAAAGCAGCATAAATAGAAATAGTGCAGTAAAGTTTGCCAAAATTACCATATGTAAGTTCTCTATAGAGGAGAACACACACATTTATATGTGCGTGTGTGTGTGTGTGTGTGTGTACATACCTCAGCCAGCAGTAGGCCCTGTGGTTCTAACTCCAGCTGAACTCTGTGTTTTTGGTTGTCCAGAAAGTCCTCCAGCTTCAGAAACTTGAGTGCACACAGAGATCGGTAATCTCTCCAGTACACTGCCATCTCCATCTCTCTGCTCTACACACACACACACACACACACACACACACATAAAGAGAAAACGTTGATCAGGAGATCTACACAAGAACATGATAAGATCGTACAGATATTACTCAGCTAAAACTGGGCTGAAACTAGTCAGACACAAAAAATAAGTCATTCCTCACACAATATTCTGATCACAGTAAGAAAACATAAGCAGGGTTTCTCATTAGCTCAACTGCTATTTCACACAGATTTCAAATAGAACGTAACTATTTCTAATAGCCTCACATCTCCAGTGTAAACAACTACATGTGTCGCAGCATAAAACCTACATAAAGTCTATGAGTGTGTCTCAAAACCTAGTGAGCTCCTACATAGACAGCATTTTATGTCATAGTATGCGCTCCCGACATGTAGACTGTCCCAATTCTTACATACCTTAAACATGCTGTTTACTGAGAAACCTTATTTAGACCTGATTTTAAGGAAGTATTGAACGCAGGCAAATCAATGAGCAGTGAAGTCGTTTTAAAATGTGAGTTATTTTGATTCTCTGGAGTTTTAATGTGTTTCTGGTCATATAATCACACAAAACAGTTTTTTATTATCAACTCTGTAACGAGTCATTCACTATTTTGCAGTTTTATACTCGAGCCATTAGCATTCATGCTAGCGATTTTTTGTATTGTTTTGGATGCCGGCTGGTAACTTAGCAACAAGCTAACCCACCGGTCATGTGCTTCAGTGGGTGGGAACAAGCCGTGACGCAGTCTCTCTCTAACTAGAGGGTCTCAGTAATCTGTTTTATGAGGAGAGATGAGGAGAGAACGCTGCTACTTACACAGCTGCTACATAGACAGTGCCTACTTACACACTCACTAGGTTTTGAGACACACCCTAAATCTGCTTTATGGCTATGTTGGAGAACTAATCACAGGTCTCAGGTCAGGGTTATAGTAGTCCTCTATGGTCACAGCCTCTAAATTTCCATGGTCTCTATGCTCTCAAATATCCTATCTTGTTTTATTTTATTGTTTCATGTGAGGAGGCAGTTGCATTAGCATTTCATTGCTAGTTGTATCATGTATGAAACAAACTTCAAATCGATTTGATTTGTTGAACTGAGACTCACCCTCTCCAGCTCTATTGTGAAGGTCTGATCCCAGGCTTGTTCTCCTACAGTCCTCCATGCCGTCTGACCCACCACAGTGTTATCCAGCTTCAGCACTGCACTCACCTCCGCTGCATCAGAGGTGTTAATGGAAACTATCAGTTAATACAGGGGGTAGTTTGTTACAGAACAACTACTCACGACTACTCACGACTAATGTGACTGTAAGAAGGAGATTTAGGTAAAACAGCTGGTCTTGAATGAGTCCTGAAAGGCCAATCACAAGCCATAGAGATTTATAAACTGTGGACATATTCAACATACTGGGTTTGACGAACAACAGACGTGCCACTATAAAGGCACTGGAAGCAAATGAAGTGGTCAGGAAGACAGCAGAGGTCTGTGCAGCCGTCTGCTATATATTAAAACTGTCAAACAAAGAAAACGGGTTTTCCTCAATAAAATAATTCAATTTCAGCTGCTACATCAGCCGCATTTACTTATTCACCCATTCGTTTAATAAGCAAGCCTGGAAAAAGCTTGGCAGACCTAAACAATCAACCACTAGGTCAGTCACGATTAGTACATAATCACCTGATCAC
>CM038722.1:22137106-22194606 GCA_021613375.1 Megaleporinus macrocephalus
CAGTCTGAGGGAGTTTTTTCTGGCCATTGCTGCCTCTGGCTTGCTCACTGGGAGATATATGTTGTTTTCAAACTTCTGTAAAGCTGCTTCGAGACAACATGGTTGTAAAAACAAATATACAAATAAACTTGACTTATTCTGTTTATCTTGAAAGCACCTCCTGTTTTCCCCCCAACCCTGACAAATATCCCTCCATTCCGTAATTCTAGACGCTCTGACTGAATCATCACTATTGCTAATATAAAAGCTTGGTCTGTTCACTGTTCCACCATGGTTTCATTAATGCCAAGCAAAGGCTATGGCAGTACAGTGAACTTCACTAGCTAGTATGAAGAGTATATTGATAAAAACACATTTTAACCACGAATCAGACGCGTTCTCGCCCAGTTCTTAACCACTAATCAGACGTGTTCCTGCTAACAATAAAAATCCTGGAATGAAATAGCTTGTCTATAAATTCCATCCCTGCATAGAGCATCTGAGCAGTCAGTATAACAAAAAACAGTGTTTATTGTTTGCAACAATGAGTTTCTCTTCCATCTCTAGTAGGAACGATTATCTAGGTACCATAAAAGAAGTGGACTGTTTCACTGTGGTGTAGATGCCACCCTGCTCGACGCTCAATTCCTATCGGTGATCGCCACGTCACTTTGCTCCTACTTTGCATACTGTTCAACTTTGCTCAACTTCGACGCTTCGCTGGATCCACCCACATCGCATCGCCAAAGATGGTGCTGCCACCTGTCGTCGGAAATTGCCAGCTTTCATAGAAAAGTAATGACCTCCTGTCGCGACGCTGTCGGTGTGAATGCAGAGTAAGAGCTCAAATCTCATCACTGCTACAAAGAGCCTACTTTGTGCTGCTCATGTTCTCATGGTTTCATTAGCTTTGACTTGGATTTTGGTTCATTATCATCACTTATACTTTGGTGTTTAGTTTATTAAACTGTTAATACTGGATGATCAGAGGAGGATGGGTCTCCCCTTGTGAGTCTGGTTCCTCCCAAGGTTTCTTCCTCCAGTCTGAGGGAGTTTTTTCTGGCCATTGCTGCCTCTGGCTTGCTCACTGGGGGATATATGTTATAACTGTCTGTTTTCAAACTTCTGTAAAGCTGCTTTGAGACAACATCGTTGTAAAAACAAATATACAAATAAACCTTCCTGTTTATTTTGAAAGCACCTCCTGTTTTCCCTCCAACCCTGACAAATATCTCTCCATTCTGTAAACCTAGACGCTCTGAATGAATCATCACTGATGCTAATATGATAGTTTGTCCTGTCCTGCCATGAAAAAGACACATCAAAACATGAGTTCTGCATTAAGGTCCCTCTGTGATGCTCGGTAAGGTCAGAAACACACTCTGAGGAACGTTGCATTAGATGTTGGAAAGTCGTGGTGAGGAAGAGCTTTAGCGAGGTCAGGTACTGAGATTGGATGATTGGTTCCCAAAGGTACTGGATGGAGCTCCACAACACAGTCCCACTGCTCTACAGCCCGAAGACGGGTGAGGGATCCTTCTGGGCTGGAAGCAGAAGACCTTATAATACGTAAACTAATCCTTTTATAAACGTGGACACATGGATGTGTCTAAGAAAAAATCTGAAAATGAACACAATGCTGTAATACATACAGTATGTTCTAAACACGAGCTATAAAAGAAACCAGACACGACTTTACTTTCTCTCTCTTTCTTTTAATAGCTGTTAAAACGAGCTGCTGAGTCGTAGCCAGAAGTGTCTCAATACTGTGTGTAAACAGAAACCCCAGCATCTGTTTAATCCTAGCCTCAAATATCAGTGGGTGGTGAGGAATTAGAAGATTCTTGTAACGCTCCACTATGTAAACACTGGACGCGCTGCAGGTACAGAGAAGAAAGTGTTTGGAATACTTTCATCCAGAACCTCTGCAAAGAAACAGTCTGCAGACAGTATTTACTGTAAACATCTACAGTCTAATCACAGCAGAGAGAGAGAGAGAGAGAGAGAGAGAGAGAGAGAGAGAGAGATACAGAAAGAGAGAGAGAGAGAGAGAGAGAGAGTGAGAGTAGGAGAGAGAGAGAGAGATACAGAAAGAGAGAGAGAGAGAGACAGAAAGAGAGAGAGTGAGAGTAGGAGAGAGAGAGAGAGAGAGACAGGCAGAGAGAGAGAGAGAGTGTGAGTAAGAGAGTGAGTGACAGTGAGAGAGGAAGTGGGGAGAAACAGAAGGTAGTGAAGAGGACAAAGAGAAAAAAGGGGAGAGGGAAAAAGTAAGAGACAAAGAGAGAGAGAGAGAGAGAGAGAGAGAGAGAGAGAGGGAGAGAGAGAGAGAAAATGGAAAATGAGGTGAGGAGAGGAAGAGAAAAGAGGAAGGTAAATAGCAGAATGAGAAAAAGGGGAGGAGAGAGGAAAAATGGTGGTAAATAAAAAATGGAGGTAGTGTGAGATAGAGAGAAGAGGGAAAGAGTGTGAGAGATAGATCAGAAGAGAAAGAAGGAGAGAAGCAAAAAGAGAAAGAGAGAGAGAGAAAGAGAGACAGAGAGAGAGGAAGTGAGTGAGAAACAGAAGGAAGTAAAGAGGACAAAGAAAAAAGGGGAGAGGGAAAAAGTGAGTAAGAGAGAGAGAGAGAGAGAATTGAAAAAGAGGTGAGGAAAGGAAGAGAAAAGAGGAAGGTAAATAGCAGAATGAGAAAAGGGGGGGATAGAAACAAATGGCGGTAAATAAAAAAATGGAGGTAGTGAGAGATGAGTGAAAGAGTGTGAGAGATAGATCAGAAGAGAAAGGAGAGAAGCAAAATGAGAAAGGAGAAAGAGAAAAAGGAAAAGTGTGAGAAAGGAAAGAGTGAGAAGCAGGAGAGTGAAATAGACAGAAAGAAAGAAAGAGAGAGAGAAAGACTGTAGAGACACAAGGTGTAGAAAGTAAAAGGAGAAATGGAAAGAGAGGATGAGAGCGAGTGGAAAAAGGATGAATAGGTGAGGCTGGATGAGAGGAGATGCTTTCAGGTCCTAATAAGGAATCAGACAGCGAGCACCTTGAGGGAAGTGTGTTAGTGTCTCGGCTGAGTGTGCGAGGTCTGATGTAATAATATTTGTGTGTGTGTTTGACTGCAGGCAGTGGCGTGTCTGTACTGTGTCAGTGCTCAAACAGCCTGAATACATTTACCAGCCTTACAGACACCAACAGGCTTTTAATACTGAACCCCAGCGGCTGCCTAACGACCTGCCCCAGTCTGTGAGCAGTGTAGATAAAGTACAGTGACGCTAAAGCAATTACATATCACCCTTCATTCATTCATTCATTCATTCATTCATTCATTAATAATGTCTGGTAGATAATTAACAACTCATTATGAAACTTCTTGTATTTAAACATGCAGGAATTATAATGGATGTAATTCTAACAACACTAGCTGCCTCACATCATTTCTGTTATTAATAAAGACTGCAATGACGAGCTTCAAATGAAGATCAGTGACTGCAGGGGGGGTCGGTGTTTCCCACTCACGGTACTTCACCTGAATACACGCTGCAAACTGCTAAACTGTTGTCTTCCGGTGAAACTGTGAAAACACAGCTCTGCAGCATCAGAGGGGGATTATATACATGTGTCAGCACATGTGCAAGCAAAACCCTGGCACCAAGTTATGGGTTATAATTCTTATATATTCTGGCACTGGATCAGATAATTAGATTCTATTGTAATATTTATCAACCAACATACTGGCCACTGTGGTACAGCGCAAACATACAGGTGCAAATGGTGTAATAATGGTGTCATAATGGTGTAATTATGGTGTAAAAAATGTATAAAGTGTAAATGGTGTAATAATGGTGTAATTATGGTGTAATAATGGTGTAATAAAGGTGTAAATTGTGTAATAATGGTGTAATGGTTGTATAAATGTGTAAATGGTGTAATAAAGGTGTAATAAAGGTGTGAATGGTGTAATTATGGTGTAATAATTGTATAAATGTGTAAATGGTGTAATAAAGGTGTAATAAAGGTGTAATTATGTGTAATAATTATATAAATGTGTAAATGGTGTAAAAATGGTGTAATAAAGGTATAAATGGTGTAATAAAGGTGTAATAATGGTGTAATAAAGGTGTAAATGGGTAATAATGGTGTAAAGGAGTAATAACGGTGTAATAAAGGTGTAATTATGTGTAATAAATGTGTAAATGGTGTAAAAATGGTGTAATAAAGGTATAAATGGTGTAATAATGGTGCAATAAAGGTGTAATAATGGTGTAATAAAGGTGTAAATGGGTAATAATGGTGTAATAATGGTGTAAATGGTGTAAGAATGGCGTAATAAAGGTGTAATTATGTGTAATAATTGTATAAATGTGTAAATGGTGTAAAAATGGTGTAATAAAGGTGTAATAATGGTGTAAATTGTGTAATAAAGGTGTAATAATGGTGTAATAAAGGTGTAAATGGGTAATAATGGTGTAATAATGGTGTAAAGGGGTAATAATGGTGTGGAAAAATTCTCCTTAAAACATACAGTGAGAATAAAAGAGCACTGTGTGTTTACAATAGTGCACCTAGGTTTGAACAGCCCTGGTCCAGTCTTGTTTAATAATTAAGTGACAATAAGTCAACACATTCTCTGCAAGTATCTTCATCCTTTTTAAAACTCAAAACAAAACAGACTGTTGTGTGTACTGTCTTACTGCTCTCTAAAGCCATGTCCTGCAGTTCTACGCTGTGGGGCTGTTAATGTCACAGAGCGCCTGGACAGGAATGTGGTGGATGCCATTTAAATAAACATTTTCTACATACAGACGCGCATTTTTGGTTTTAATTAAATGAATATTCAAAATTCTCATTTCATTCCGACAATAACACTGTGTCCCAGTTATGTTAGGTCAACAAGCCCACACACACACACACACACACACTAGCTGAATATCGATCAGCTTCCCATTCTGATCAATAAAGTGACTGCACTTTCAATCCAATAATGCAGTGCGGTTAAAAACACATACAGACACACCCCTACGCACACACAGAGATTTAGCTCTGCATCGATCTGTTTACTATCATCATCTATCAAAGCGCTGCACCTTCATAGCAGTGATAAAGCAATGTGATACAGCGCGGCACATTGAGTCCTCACAAAGAACAAAAACACAAACTCACCCTGCGTGTCCTCGTTGTGTTCGTAGGCCTGCACTGCTTTGCGGATCTGCATGCGAATGATGTCGATCTTCGTTTTGCTGTCCTGAAGCATCTGCTGGGCCGTCTGCAGCATCTTCTTATCCTGAGACACACACAATCAGGCACTCTCATATTAATCCGACACAGGCTCACACCGAGCCCAGTTTACCTTCATTAATAAGATAAGGCTAGAACGTGTCGTGAAACTGTGACATCACAGATGTGATGCTATGCTTAAACACCAACATTTGTACAAGATCAATACCAATCAACACCTCGCTCCAGCACGCCCTCTGCCCTCCAGCTCTAGTGGCATTAGAAAGTTGTGCAACCACATGATTACAGTCACTAAAAACATTATAGTAATATTAGTATAGTATTAGTGTAGTATTAGTATAATATAGTAGTATCATTTTTGGCCTGAATAAAATTTTAATGTTTAATAATGGTTACTTTCTCCTGTCAGCTTTTTGTATTGCTTGTCAGTGGTGGCCCACCGCAGACCATTTACAAGAGTTTGTCAGATTTTAATATGGCTGTGTATCCGTAAGAGCCTGGTGATACAATACGTATTGTGATAAAGCAGTCACGATTCAATCGATCAAGATATGCTGCGATACTGCAAGCAAAGATATACTGTGATTTTTCAAATCCTACTATTAAAACACACCACTGTATAAACAGGTTTGTCAATGTTTACAATAGCATTGCACTCTTGTGCTGCTTGTTAATGTTGGAGTGGAGCTGAAAATGGATTACAACACTGCCATCTAGTGGTCAGAGGTTTAAACACAACACACAATGATTCACTGTCTGCCAGGAATCTGTGTATCGATACTTCTCAGCGCCGTAGGTTTTAGGTAACGTTAGCCAAACTTGTGGGAATGTTCCCTGCAGGGACGTGGCAGGCACAAAGCATTATTCATATTTTGAGTGAAAATTAACCTCAAGCTATTTTGGAGCACTTCTATTGGTCCATTCATCATGAAATTCTCACACAATGTAAACAACCATTGGCGTGTTCAAATAATGTAGAAAACTCAAAATTGAGAAAAATGTACAGAAATGTTTTTCATTGGACAGTGACCATATATATTACATATAGCAACCTATATATTAACAACAACAACAATCATTTGACATAATGTGTTCACAGTGTGCTACCCTGTACGTCAGTGTACCAAAATGGATACAAATTTAGAGTGAAGGAGTTCTTAATATCTACAACCCTGGTGGCTATCCTGGATTGAACTATAAATAAAGCCCAGTAATGACTGGTCTGAAACCACACAGCTCTATTCCATATATTGCAGACAGTACCACTCTGCACTAGAGGTAGTTATTACAATAACTATAATTGGTAGAACAAAAAAATTGTGTTAAGGGTATAATCAGCACTTCCTGAAACACTGAACAGCTACATCATTAAAAAACACAAGGGGTGCATTAGGTTGAAATGAAGATGGGCATATCTTCTAGACTTTGAGGTAAATACAATTATTCATCTGAAGAAGAGTGATGGGACTTTCCAAGTGTATGATTTTCAGCTGGAGGAACGCATCTGAGTTGTGCATTCAAGCACACATCTATCTATCTATCTATCTATCTATCTATCTATCTATCTATCTATCTATCTATCTGTCTATCTATCTGTTTCAAAACCTAGTGAGTGTCTAAGTAGGGACTGACTATGTAGGAGCTGTGTAAGTAACAGTGTTCTCTCCTCATCTCTCCTCATAAAACAGATTACTGAGACGCTCTAGTTAGAGAGAGACTTCGTCACGGCTTGTTCCCGCCCACTGCAGCACGTGACCTGAGGTTTATCTGGTTGCTAAGCTAAGCTACCGGCCAGCATTCAAAACAATAGCCCGAGGCTTAAAAATCCACTAGCATAAATGCTAATGGCTCGAGTATAAAACTGCTAAATGGTTAACGACTTGTTACAGAGTTGAGTTGAGATTAAGAAAGCGTTCAATGCTTCCTTAAAATCAGGCCAAAATAAGATACCTCAGTAGATGTTTAGGGTATCTAAGTATTGGGACAGCCTACATGTTGGTAGCGTGCATGCTATGATGTAAAATGCTGCCTATGTAGGCAGCTGACTAGGTTTTGAGACACACCCTCTGTGTTTCATTTCTCCCAAATATGTTAAACTATGTTTACAGTAATTATCTATTAAAATGTTCCTGAATGTTTGCAATGTCTAAGTACCATAGAATATCTTTTTGCCGCATCCTCCACTTTTGATTTAAACATTTTTTCAGCTTCCAGTCTAAACATTACTCTGTTAGATTTCCAGGAACAGACTGCGGGTTACCTTGGTAGAGCCGTTGGCGTAGATTGGGATCATGTTTTCAGCTCCTTGCTTGACTTTGAGCTCGATGTTGAGCTGTCTCTCCAGCGCTGCGATGCGCTCTTGATGAGCAGACGCTCGGCTCTCCGCCCCTGGAGACTGAGGTGCATCATCTAGAGGGCCAAAAACCAAAGTTAGGACAAGCTGCCTGCCTAAATCACGCCATACCTGCCCTTCCACAGAGCTGCGTAGTAATCTATGCTACTAATACTACTTTTTAGTAACATCAGTGTTTCCTGTATTGTCAGAAAACAAGCATTTGATTGGGTGTTTCTGTAAATCAGCTCGTAGTAAAAGTCTATTCAGCTACGATTTACAGATTTGTTTCACTGTTTAACTCCTACTACAGTCTGGAGACATTCAAACACACTGCAGAGTAAATTTTCAGTAACCATCACTGATAGCTCATCCCACAAAACTTCTATTTTAATATTCATGTGAACTGGAAAAGCATCCAGCTGTGAGCGAATCAGCGCTGATACATAACTGCAGGGAACATAATGATCCTCCCAAATGGATATTTAGCCTAAATCCAAGTCTACGAGATTTAGCTTGTTTTACCACAGAAAACAGCCAGAGGCTTTAATAAGAAATGACTTGAAACCAACAGTGACATCTAGCCATTCTCACATGGGGGAACGCAGCCAGTCAGGCTAATGCAAATTATAATATTTGAGCTCAGGTGCCCAGAGCTATAAGGGGAGACAAACACTGGCGGTACAATACGTTGCTCGGAAGAGCTCAGTGACTGTAAAGGTGGCACCGTTAAAGGGTTCCACACTTGCCACAAGTCAGTTTGCGAAATCTTGGTCTAGCTAGATCTGACACAGTCAAGCACCTAGGAGCAACAACGGCCCAGCCACAAAGCGGTAGACCACACAAGTGCACAGAACAGGGCGGTCAAGTGCTGCAGCACATGGTGTGTAAAAAAAAAAAAAAAGGCTTGCATCATAAACTTCCAAACTGCCTCTGAAAATGAAGTCGTTGACTTGGGGGTTCATGAAATTCATGCCCAATCTGCTGCACACAAGCTTGCTATCACGATCCACAGTGCTAGGTGTCGGCTCTAGCAGTGGGAAGTCACTGGATACTGTAGCAGTGCATATGTGTTGCCTGGAGTTTGGTGGATGCTGGAAGAATCCCAGTTACTGAAATGCACTGTGCCAACAATAAAGTTTGGTTGAGGAGGTATAATGGTCCGGGGATGTTTTTAAGGGTATGGGCTCCTCAGTCTTAATGAAGGATGATATTAGAGCTACATTGTGCAAAGACAGTTGAGATTATTATATGTTCCAACTTTGTGGTAAGAGTTTGGGTAAGACCCCCTCCTGTTCCAATATGGCCATGTCCCTGTGCACAAAGCCATGGTTTGGTATGGAGGAACTCCAGCCTCTTGCTGACCTGATCTTCACTGAACACCTTTAACATACATAGAAATGCTGATCACAAGCCACGGCCTCTTGTTAAACATCAGTGCCATTCTTATTTGACTGAATGAGACACTCAGAGACACAGTGCTCATGTTAAGAAAGGCTACTCCACCACTACAGCAGTGCCTGCATTCCTGTCACTGTAAGATTAGTTTGCTCACCACGCGTGTCATCAGTTCCTTTGACGACAATATGGGCGTCAAGTTCCTGCAGCTGCGCATGGAGCGAATCGAGGCGGCGGTTGGAGCTGCGCAGCTGGCTGTCCACCTGCTGAGCGTTGCGCTTGTCGGTGGTGGCCCTCCGCAGGTTCTCGGCACCCTCCTTGATTTTCAGCTCCTTGCGGATCTCGCGGCGGATTCGTTCGCGCTGCTCGTCCAGACGCTGCTGGACGCTGGAGTCCGAGAAGTCCGAGCTGTGGTCCAGGCCGAGCTGCTCCAGGACAGACAACCCGCCGGGGTCACTCTGCGGAAAGAGGGAGAAGAAAGGGTCCGGTAAAGCACTCTGCAAACTCTGTAATATCAATTCTCTTTAAGCTCGTTATATGAGATGATGATTGAATTCAGCAACAGACTGTGAGATAGAATTTATAACTACATACAGATTAGACACTCCTCGTCCAATCAGAAATTTAATGAAGTAAACAATGCATACACAGCAAACAACATATCACAGTTTTCTGCTAATGTTAATATACAGTTACATCTTTGAGGGCTTTCACAGCTTACACACACTTTCTATTCAGGATGTTTTCTCGTAGAACGCTTCTTTAATATTCTTGGGTCGTCTTGCATGCCCAGCATGTTTGGGAACTATTCACAGCGTTTCTGTGACAGGGGGCTGTGAGGGTCACTGGAAAAAATGCTTTGGTTTGCATTCCTTGAAGCAGTTTATGGTGGATCTCAGTTCTGCTGTAGGTTCAGTTTTTAAATCATATGTATATACCTCTTGTGATGGTGGCCGAAGTTCTATTTCTCTTTCATCAGGTCAGAGCACTTGTTCCCAAAATTAATCTGTGACTCATCTAGACGTTGTTTTGCTTGCACAGGTGAGGTTTAAGGTTTAACGCAGATAACGTTTGCGCAAGCAATGCTGCACAGTAGAACACCATCACTCCTAAGTCAGCTACAGGTCCCTGTGTTGTCATATAGCGATTAAGTGTTGGCACTAGGTTTGAAGAGTCAGAGCCCTTATTACATTCTTGCATCATATCAATTCATATCAGGACCTAATCAGTCCTCACAACTCAATTAAGGTCAAGTTCATTCATTAACCTCACAAGTTCATTACAATTAGACAAGCCATGATTATCCCAAACTCTCAAAATGTTCTGGCGGTGGGGGAACGTTTGAGAAAACACAAAAGCCCACCGGTACCCGTTAATTCTGGACTCCCTCGGAAGCGCCCTCTAGCGTCCTGTGTCAAACCTGGTAGACATATTTAAAGGGTCCAAAACTAATGAAGTGAATTACAGACACCAACATGTCTGACTGACGACACCTGCTTTTAGGGGAAAGTTGGCTAAGTCCTTGGGTAAGACCCCTAACACTACCTTCACCTACCTGTGTGAATGTAAACTGCAGGTCTCTCTGGATAAGAGTGTCTGCCTAAATGCTGTAAATGTAAAATTGAGGATGTGTTTAAAGTAAAAACACCAGCCCAGACAGAAACAATGTGAGCTGATACCCCTTAACTGTTCTCAAATATTAAATACAACTGGTATAATTATATAAGTAAGTATGTACATGTGTATCTTAGGTGATGTAAATAAAGCAGTCCACAGATCATGGAAATGTGGGATGGTAGTTAGACTAACAACAGTATGTATCAGTGTATTATATAAATAACTGAGACTAACAACTTGTCTGTTTGCAGGTATTAAAGCATCAACCTTAAGCTATATTGCTTTCTATCTGCCCGTTAAAAAATAATGTTTTTGTAGGTCCCCAAGCTGTGTCCCATTATTTTTCTCTATCGTTTCCAATCTGTTTCCTATTGTCTTCTATTTAAATTGTATTACAAACAAATTCTCAATACAAATTTTTGGTATTGTGATTAAATTACATCATAATCCAACGCAATAAACTTACCTGAGCATATTGTGTATATTGCCTGTACTTAAAGAACACTGAACAACTGCATCACAAAAAGATTTTAAATAATGGTAACCACTTCTTTTTAATGGTGTGTATACTTTTTTTAGTGATCAGCCAAAAATAAATGAATGAATAAATAAATAAATAAATAAATAAATATTGAGGCGAATGGTCTCATGATATAATTTTTGCTATAATCACCCACTCTCACTGTGTCAATACGAGCCCTGTGTGGGCTGCAAGCCAGATTATACAATAAAGACTCTCTGACAGGCCTACTGAAATGCTACTGTGATTCAGCTTGTGTCATTTGGCAGCGTCACCCCATCACCTCATTAGAATTCCGCATTGCTGCTCATTTTCTCAGTACGCTGCATCGTGGCGAGCCGTGCTATTTCAAGAGAGCTGAGCTGTAGGCAGGAGCATTACTTGGCAAGCAGTATAGGCCATATAGCTGCCTTTACTCAAGCTCTGGCACTGCTGCGTGTTACTGTTTATGTTTATGTCATGCCATTAAAGCAGCCTGAACTGAACTGAAGCGAGAAAGGCTGCAGATGCCTTTATCAAACCCGGCTTCATTATATTAGTCAGACGACATGTCTTAGAGGCGAAGTTGATCATCATTTCTCTTCATAATAGTTTAAATGTTGCTCAGAACGACCAAACCATCTCGAAATCCTTGAAACAGAACTGACTTGCAACAAAAACCAGGCTACCTGTGAAAGCACTGGAGATATTCTATAAAAGTAGGGACCTGTTTGATAGAATCACAGCATTCTCGGAGTTTGTTTGATGCTGTATGTAGGACAGCTTCAAAAGCTCACGCCAAAACAGCTGAAGGAAGCCGCGCGGACGCGACTTCAAATAGCCAACGGCCCTGACAGGGATGCTGAACTGTAAACACAGAAGTGGCCGAGTCTGAGGTCGTGCCTTCAGACCAAAACATCAGTGACGGGAATAAAATGACGAAGTCCAAAAAGGGAAACAAACTGCTGAAGCTGAGCGATATGATATTAAATGCTGGGCAGATGGATCAGAGAGATTTCAACACAAATACATAATCAGCTGCAAAGCCTTGAAAAAGCATTTACCCAGCAGATCAGCTCAAGAGCAAGCTAGCCTTTTCCAGGAACTGTAAAAGCTCGAGTCCCATCGAAAACCAAATCTGATTACTCAGTTTCTGATAAGCCAGGAAGACGCGGGCTCATGCCGTTGTGGCTAGTTTCACTCCACAGCTACACAGGCTGTGGTGGACGAATGCCAACAGAAAAATAACTTAAAAATACTTAACATACTTAACATACCAAAAAAAGCACGTTTGGTATGAAAAAAGAATGTAACGCTAAGTAAAAATACTTCACATAGAGACGTTCAGAGGCACGTCTGAAGTGAAAGTACAATAAACTTAAACATCAATACATTAGTTTAACATGTTTACATGGCTGTCCTCACTGGAAAGACTAGCTTTAACACAAAGCTCAACAACACAGGCACATACACATGTATTCACAGCATAACGAGCCTTCAGCCAACACCTAAACAAAAACTGATGCAACTCGTTCTGACTGAAATTCATGGAAAACGATAAAAACGCTGTGAGCGACGGCACTCCACCTGCGTGTCCAGGTAATCCCAGCGATCCCAGTGGTCCCAGTGGTCCCATTCCCCCGACCAGCACATGCTGTTTACTCCAGCCCTACTTTCTAACCACTAACCAGAACTCAGACAGAGATAGAGAAAGCAGACAGAGAGAGAGAGAAAGAGAGAGAGAGAGAGAGAGAGACAGAAAGGAAGGGAAAGCCATGGTTGGGGTCGCCCTCCCTGGGCAGGATATCCGGCTGAGCCTCAGCACGGTCACTTCCTGTTTCCTGTCAAGTTCGGCTTGACTGGCCAACACCAGTGGTTTGGTCTTTTGGTGGAGAATCAGTTCTACGCTGACAACTGACAAACTGACGTCACTTACAACACTGAAATATAATCACCTCGACGCTATTCTGTCCTTTCAGTCTATTCTGTCCTTTCGTTTCAGTAGCGTGGAAATGAAGTGCACCTTTAAATCAGGCACGCTTAAGTGCCTAAGTGAAGAATTAGTATAAGTATAGTAAGTATTATACTAAGTATTACACTACTGAGTGCAGTAACATCAGTACAGTGAAGAATTAGTATAAGTATAGTAAGTATTATACTAAGTATTACACTACTGAGTGCAGTAACATCAGTACAGTGGAGAATTAGAATAAGTATAGTAAGTATTATACTAAGTATTACACTACTGAGTGCAGTAATATCAGTACAGTGGAGAATTAGAATAAGTATAGTAAGTATTATACTAAGTATTACACTACTGAGTGCAGTAACATCAGTACAGTGGAGAATTAGAATAAGTATAGTAAGTATTATACTAAGTATTACACTACTGAGTGCAGTAACATCAGTACAGTGGAGAATTAGAATATGCATAGTAAGTATTCTACTAAGTATTACTCTACTGAGTGCAGTAACATCAGTACAGTGGAGAATTAGAATATGCATAGTAAGTATTCTACTAAGTATTACACTACTGAGTGCAGTAACATCAGTACAGTGGAGAATTAGAATAAGTATAGTAAGTATTATACTAAGTATTACACTACTGAGTGCAGTAACATCAGTACAGTGGAGAATTAGAATAAGTATAGTAAGTATAATACTAAGTATTACACTACTGAGTGCTGTAACATCAGTACAGTGGAGAATTAGAATAAGTATAGTAAGTATTATACTAAGTATTACACTACTGAGTGCAGTAACATCAGTACAGTGGAGAATTAGAATAAGTATAGTAAGTATAATACTAAGTATTACACTACTGAGTGCTGTAACATCAGTACAGTGGAGAATTAGAATAAGTATAGTAAGTATTATACTAAGTATTACACTACTGAGTGCAGTAACATCAGTACAGTGGAGAATTAGAATAAGTATAGTAAGTATTATACTAAGTATTACACTACTGAGTGCAGTAACATCAGTACAGTGGAGAATTAGAATAAGTATAGTAAGTATTATACTAAGTATTACACTACTGAGTGCAGTAACATCAGTACAGTGGAGAATTAGAATAAGTATAGTAAGTATTATACTAAGTATTACACTACTGAGTGCAGTAACATCAGTACAGTGGAGAATTAGAATAAGTATAGTAAGTATTATACTAAGTATTACACTACTGAGTGCAGTAACATCAGTACAGTGGAGAATTAGAATAAGTATAGTAAGTATTATACTAAGTATTACACTACTGAGTGCAGTAACATCAGTACAGTGGAGAATGCCATCTGCAGCAATAGCTATTGACTATACGAGCTCTAAATCAGGGCTTTACTAGCACATGCTGCACTTTTATAATCACTCCTTTTCTGACTTCTACTGTGTTCATAAGCACTGATCAAACACCCAGCAGGACTGCTGAGGAAAGATAGAGAGTGAGGGCAAAAGGGGGGGGGTGGATCCTCTTACGCAACAAATGAGAAACTGACAGGCAGCAAAAGAACAACATGGGGAGAGACAAAGAGAGAGAGAGAGAGAGAGAGAGAGAGAGAGAGAGAGTAGGGCTGTGTATTTGCTAAAACCAGGCGATGTGATATGTATCACAATACGGGGGCTATGACTCAATATAGTGGGCTGTGTAAGCAAGACGATACATTCAGATGTTTTAAATCTAGTAACTGTATGAAAACGTTCACTACTCAGATGGGTTTGCTAATGCTAATGTTAGCGGCGTGCCTTTACACTGCTTGTTTATGTAGGAGTGGAGCTTACGTTGAGTTTAATGGCTAAAGATAGATAACAACACTGCCTTCTAGTGGTCCGGAGATTAAACACAATACAAAGTGAAGCACTGCCTGACACAAACCTTTGCAAGTCAATTAAAAATCGATACTGTGTTTTTGAGAATTGATACAGTCTCACAAAACATAAAATCGTGATAATCAGAATCTCCTTTTCACCATGTACGTTACACATTAGGGTTGTGTATTGGCAAGAACCTGGTGATACAATACGTATCGTGATACAGCGGTTACGATTCAATATATCACGATACTGCAAGCAAATGCTACTATTAAAACACTCCACTGTATGAACAGGTTTGTCAATGCTTACAATAGTATTGCGCCCTTGTGCTGCTTGTTAATGTTGGAGTGGAGCTGAAAATAAATCACAACACTGCCATCTAGTGGTCAGAGGTTCAAACACAACACCTAATGATTCACTGTCTGCCAGGAATCTGTGTACTGATACTGTGTTTTTGAGAATCGATACAGTATCACCAAACATACTATCCCGATATACGATATTTTCAATATTTTCTTACACCCCTATTACACATACAGGGAATGTGTCATTATCATAGTAAATACTGACAGACTGAAGACACATATACAATACAATATATAGAATAATGAAAATGAATAATAAAGAACTGGAAAGAGGCTAAAGAGACGTGAATATATTTACTTATATGTATATCATCCCTGTCAAAAGAAAATATACTAATAACAACTGTTTCCAAAATAATCCGGTTCCACTGACTTACATTGAAATTTAGGAGAGTGACCAAGAGAACGACAGCATGATAGAGAAAAGAGAGACATATACAGTGAGAATAACTGAACACATCCTCCACAGAGAACAGATGAAACTGAATGTTTAATGTATCAGAGGAAATACATTTATGCTCCAATACTTTTAAACAGCCTATAGTTAAAGTTTTCCAAAAATGTAAATAAACTGTAACTGTGTATTAAAATGTACTGCAGTGTGTTTTCTGTAGAGGGCGTGTTCACTTATTTACACAGGAAAAAAAAAACAATCAAGAAAACACTATTTGATTAGGGGCGAGAGTAAGACAGAGAGGTAAAGGGAACGAGAGAGAGAGAGAGAGAGCGAGCGAGAGAGAGAGAGAGAGCTCACACACAGTGGAGTGGGCGAGAGAGACTGACATTATTAGCTCATATTACAGGATGTGAACGCGGGACCAGAAGAGGCTCTTCCTGCAAATGCGTCCAATTCAGATTCCTTGAATGCAGCTTCACTTAAACAAACACAGGCCAACACTAACAAACAGCCTGCGCTCGCCTATTAGGACCACCACTGACAAGATATAGAGACGGTCAGAGGAGAAACCCTACCTGTAAGGCTTTTAGGTGGTCGGCGTGACTGATAAGCACAACACTGCCCGGACGATAAAGAGCCAGACAGCAGAATTATTCAAAACACATTGTTACGTTATCAGAACAGGAAGTAACTGGACGGCTGTGACAAGGAGCAATGTTTCCCTCTAGACTTACTGTGAACCACTGAATCTAATTGCAATGGTGCTTACTGGTACTTTGATCCTTAAAGTCCAGATTTATCAGAATTTGTTTGCTGAATATTTCCAGTAAAATATAATTTTAAAAAAATCTGATAAACTGGAAAAATTCATATATAAATACATAATTAATCACATTTGACTTGCAATCTTGATCAACAGCTCGAATCTGCATTAAAAAACTGAATAAAATCACTAAAAAAATCTACTCTTCTACTTTTAAATGCAATATTAGTCTCAACTCATAAAAGTGTGTTGTTTTAAAGAAACTTCTCCGTGTGTATCAATAAGCTATGAGTCAGGACGAAATCATATGAAATGACACTCCATAACTAATTACTAATTAGTTAAGTGGCAGATAAAGAAACACCTGGTGTATAAAATAAGGGCCCCTTCATGGCTAACTGTCCTGCTGGCACTAAGACCCTGGGAATATCTCTGAGAGCACAGGGTGTGGAGCTCCAGGCTCAGCTCACATGTCCTCAATTCAGCATGACAAAGTGGACTATCCCACTCTAGTCTCTAGGCCTGAGAGAGGGGGATACACTTACTGAGGTAAAAGGCTAATGTATATAGAAGTATGCATTATAACAGTATCTATGGATGATTTAATATTATCATTATTATTAGATATTGGTCAGAAGTGTCTCATTTCCCAACAGTGGTGCTCATCCTGACTGCTGAAAGACTATAGCGGTGCGGTTTTATAAAATCTGTAAAGCAGTAGCATTGAAAACCTAATCCTAGAATTTGTATGGTAACTAAGAAAGCTCTGGCTTCAGATCTGTGCGTAGTAGCGGCTGCTATCTAGAGTTCCAATGTCAGAATCAGTACCGGGAGAGGAAAATGGTGGATCACTGGGTCATTTAAAGGGGATTTCACCAGATTTCACGCTTTCTATAGACTGTTTAATTTACTACCTAAAACAAGCAGTGATCCAAGGTGAGCATCCTGATTCACATATGGAACGTTGATATTAGTAAATCTGCAATATAACTAACAGAATAAGCCTTCTTCAGGATCTACTTTGCTTATGATTGCCTTATGTATCCCTCCACCATGAAAACATAGTTGCCAAAACAGTACATCATGTAGCTCCAAAATGGCAAGTCCACAGGAGAGACTAAAAAAAAAAAACTTTTAATGTAAGTCAATGGAACCAGAAAATATTCCAAAAAAGTTATTTTGGAGCATTTCTATTGGTCCATCATCATTAAACTTCCACATACAGAGAAAAGCTGTTTTGTTTCAAATAAAAAATAACAAAAACAGAGATACATTTTATTTCTTTGTACAGCTACGAGAGCATATATATATATATATATATATATATATATATATATATATATATATATATATATATATATATATATATATATATATATATACATACACTACCGCTCAGAAGTTTGTGATCACAGTGAAATGTTCTTGTTTTTAATGGAGTATCTTCTTCCTTAACACAACAATGGACTGACGGGTCTCTAAAGAAAGTTGTTTCTTTCTGGTCATTTTGAGTCGGTCAGCAATCCATCAACTGCTGATCTTCAGATACTAAACTAACCTAGAATGTTGTTCCCTTTTATTCTTACTTATTAGTAGAATGTTTTTCAGCTGTACATCACAATTGAGCAAGAGTGTCTTAACAACCAATTAGTCCAATAACATCCTTAACTTGGATTGGTGGCCGTACCAGGAGATTTAGACAGAGGACTGAGAATTACTGATAATAGGACTATATGCAAAATAAGCCTCTACACAAAAATAGACTTTAATACAAACATTTTTATTCTTTAAAAATCATCTGATACACTTACATTAATTGTGAAATGGACCATATTGTTTTTGATTTGCATGAAAATTGCATGAAATTAAATTCTAAAGTGATCCTAAACTTTTGAGCGGTATATATATATATATATATATATATATATATATATATATATATATATATGCTAGGTGTTGTTGAGTGATATATATATTTTTAAGAATTGCCAGACATTCATATCTCTCTCTCTCATATATATATATATTGGGTATATATATATATATATATATATATATATATATATATATATATATATATATATATATATATATATATATAGATATATATATAGAGAGAGAGAGAGAGAGAGAGAGACAAAGTCAATACTTATAATATATATATATATATATATATATATATATATATATATATATATATATATATATATATATATAAGAACGAATGTCTGGCAATTCTTAAAATTCTTAAATGTCTGGCAATTCTTAAAAATATATATATCACCCAACAACACCTAGCAGTCACGTTGGATAGCTGTTACATATTTGCTTTCTGCTCGACATGCTAGCTTGCAAAGCATGTTTCATTTAGCCAAGACGTGAACATCCTGTTAACTAATGGCCAAGAAGTACACAGATATACAGACAAGCACACCCCTACCTCAAACACTCGGCTGCTCTTACGCCAGTGTGTGTCTGAGTACACACAGAGAGAGAGAGAGAGAGAGAGAGAGAGTGTGAGAGAGAGAGAGAGAGAGAGAGAGACAAAGTCAATACTATTATTAGCTTAGTATTAACACCCGAGGGGGTAGAACACGTAGTTGGCTTGCAAACCCCTTAAATCCCGCTCCCAATTCAAATTAAGGTAGCATCACGCTGGGCTGAGCAAAATCCCTTTGGGTTCAATTGAAGGCTACCTTAAATTAACTAGCAATAAATCCACTTGAACTTCCTGAGGCTACCAACAAGTAACCCTGAAGAAAAACAGCAACACGCTCTTCTACCAGCGACGGCTACTCACATACACAGACTCGCCTCAGTACTCATGTTAGGAGGTGCTTGTATAAAACACGTGGAGTTTAGTCCAAAAGAATCATGTATTGTCTTTTATTTACAGTAATGAGGTGAGCCAGCTACGTGCACTCAGAGCTCTTTTGAATGCTGCTACTACAGTGTGGCCTCTACAAGTGCTTGGACGTGTCTGAATACTTTCTGCTTATGAACACATCCTATTGTTGCACATTTAGACCCAAGTTATACCTGATTTTCCTGCAATATAACTAACAGAATAAGCCTTCTTCGGGATCTACTTTGCTTATGAATGCCTTATGTATCCCTCCACCATGAAATCATAGTTGCCAAAACAGTACATCATGTAGCTCCAAAGAAAAACATGTAGCCCCAAAATGGCAAGTTCACAGGAGAGACTAACAAAATACTTTTAATGTAAGTCAATGGAACCAGAAAATATTCCAAAAAAGTTATTTTGGAGCATTTCTATTGGTCCATCATCATTAAACTTCCACAGGATACAGAGAAAAGCTATTTTGTTCAAAAGAAAAATAAGAATGAACAAAAACAGAGATACATTTTATTTCTTTGTACAGCTACGATATATATATATATATATATATATATATATATATATACATACACACATATTACTGCTCAAAAGTTTGGGATCACAGTGAAAGTACATCCTATTGTTGCACATTTAGACCCAAGTTATACCTGATTTTCCCACATGGCCAATATCTGGATTGCATCCTGATGAGATTCCAGCCACATGCATTTACGCTGGGAAGTCAAATGGGTCTCCAGTTAGTCGGACTGAGATCTGATTAGCGTGAGGAAAGGACTTTGCAAATCTGCTCCTATGTTAGCACATTAGCAGCATTGCTGCACAGTGGTGTCTGTAAACATTGCTATTAAGCAGTTCGTCCGGTCCTCAACCATGTGCTTCCTCCATGACCCACCACGCTTCCAGTATCCTGATTGTATCTGGAGGCCAATCACATAAAACTACAGGTGTAAACGCACTCAAGACGCATTTAGAGCAGATACAGATCAGACCACTCAAACCTCTTCAGGAGTTTATCTGAGACACAATGAGTCACATGCTACAGGTGTGTAACACACACGTCTCTCCAAGACACATTCGACAACCAAAACCCATCCCACTCCCAGTACGACCCAAACTGAGAACGTTTACACAAGTGGCCCAAATACCCGTCAGTTCACCTCGTGATGTGTTTTAAAAGCGTCCTGGGTGAGTTCACATATATGGTTTATCCAGATATTATCCTGATACTCAAGACACACGAAGAGAGTGAGTGTAAACGGGGTCTTTCTGTGTAGGTAAACGTGAAGTTGATATATGAACTGGAAACACAATCAACAAAAACTAATCATATCAGCAACTTTAATAACTTTACTGTACACCGATATCATCAAATGCTCTGGTACAGCTTAGCTATCATGCCAGTGAACAAGAACAAAAATAACTATAAACCAAATTTTAACGTTATGTCTTTATTATTACTATTATTATTTATTAATAAAATAAAAAAGTATTAACGTTAATAGTTCAAATGCCCATCTGATGCTTTCTTAGCCTGTTATCTGACCACATACACCAGAGGTCACTAATAGGAGGACCACCGTCCGGGTTTGGACCCTGACACTGTCCAATGCAAAACCCAAACTGCTAAACCACTAGAACACTTTAATTCTGACTGTTTACTTTAAGGGGCGGAACTTTTCTAGCGTTTACGGTATATGGGCTCACAGACCAACCGCAAGCATTGTAAGATCACCAAAGGTGCTCCTCAGCCAATCAGATCTGTGTACATTGGGACCTGCAAGCCGCACATATGCGAGAAGCGACAGTTGGAGAGTAAAGCAAGTTGGAGAGTAAAGCGAGTCAGAGAGTAAAGCGAGTTGGAGAACAAAGCAAGTCGGAGAGTAAAGCGAGTCGGAGAGTAAAGCGAGTCAGAGAGTAAAGCGAGTCAGAGAGTAAAGCGAGTTGGAGAACAAAGCAAGTCGGAGAGTAAAGCGAGTCGGAGAGTAAAGCGAGTCGGAGAATAAAGCAAGTTGGAGAGTAAAGAGAGTTGGAGAGTAAAGAGAGTCGGAGAACAAAGCGAGTCGGAGAACAAAGCGAGTCGGAGAGTAAAGCGAGTCAGAGAGTAAAGCGAGTTGGAGAGTAAAGCGAGTCAGATAGTAAAGAGAGTTGGAGAGTAAAGAGAGTTGGAGAGTAAAGCGAGTCAGATAGTAAAGAGAGTTGGAGAGTAAAGCGAGTCAGATAGTAAAGTGAGTTGGAGAGTAAAGCGAGTCGGAGAGTAAAGTGAGTTGGAGAGTAAAGAGAGTCGGAGAGTAAAGTGAGTTGGAGAGTAAAGCGAGTTGGAGAGTAAAGCGAGTCGGAGAGTAAAGCGAGTTGGAGAGTAAAGCGAGTTGGAGAGTAAAGAGAGTCAGAGAGTAAAGAGAGTCAGAGAGTAAAGAGAGTTGGAGAGTAAAGAGAGTTGGAGAGTAAAGAGAGTCGGAGAGTAAAGAGAGTCGGAGAGTAAAGAGAGTTGGAGAGTAAAGAGAGTCGGAGAGTAAAGAGAGTTGGAGAGTAAAGAGAGTCAGAGAGTAAAGAGAGTCGGAGAGTAAAGAGAGTTGGATAGTAAAGAGAGTCGGAGAGTAAAGAGAGTTGGAGAGTAAAGAGAGTTGGAGAGTAAAGAGAGTTGGAGAGTAAAGAGAGTTGGAGAGTAAAGAGAGTCGGAGAGTAAAGAGAGTCGGAGAGTAAAGCGAGTCGGAGAGTAAAGAGAGTTGGAGAGTAAAGCGAGTCGGAGAGTAAAGAGAGTCGGAGAGTAAAGCGAGTTGGAGAGTAAAGCGAGTCGGAGAGTAAAGCGAGTCAGAGATGTGAAAGAGATACGGAGACGTACTCTTTATTTACTGTTTCTAAATATAAAATAAAAAACACTTTTTCCAAAAGCATTCAGGTTTTTTTAATGTAGCCCTTGTTTTTACTTGAAGTGAGAAAAAAATATTGAAGTTTATAAATAATTAATTCAGTTCAGCATTTAAACAGTAAATATACTGAAATATACTGAATGGTATGTGTGATGTGTTGGTGTTTCAGTAGTTGATGGTATAAGATGCTGATACTAGACTACTTCAGTAAACAGGATACACCACTGAATCAGAACACAAGATGACGAGGGTCCGGACCTTGACCTTACTGCATTCTAATTAAATACCCCTGACATACACCATCAAACACACTGGCATCCAGCTCTGGCGTCAATCGCTGGAGGTAGAGGTGCTGACTAAGCTTCACATCCACTTGCCCATTGGTTAACAGGAAGGGCTGCGCAAAATGCACAACATGACAATATAAAAAGCGTAACCGTGACTAACAGCCAGAGGTCGTTACAGTAGCAGCTCCAGCCAGCTCAAAAACACATGAGTCACTTACAGTAAGGGAGGATGAGCGGGCTAACCTGAGTCATAAAGAGAGACAGAGCTTCACAGCTGCTCTTATATCACCCATAACCTACTTGAGGTGATGTTTACTAATATGAGGTGATGCTTACTACTACAGAACAGGGCTTCACAGGCTTGGAAATGAAACTTCAGCCCTACTTACGCCAACACGGAGCTAAAACTGAACAACTTTACGCAAGTTTAGACTCAAGGTGACCTTAAAGACAGAATATCATATTGATACAGTTTTCCTTTTCCAGACTGAATCTCAGATATACCTGCTTAAGTTGTTTTTAAGGGTTAAGAGATAATCCAGGCTTTAAGAGAGCTACTACAACTGCTACTGTATGCAATGCACAGTTTTATTGAAGTGTGTGTTGATTTGAGTAAGCAGTTTGCACAATGCTAATTCAAGTTCAGACACCACATGCATGTTTGCTGTAAGTAAGAAATTAACTTCATCAAAAAATAAACCTAAAATTAACTTTATGTGGAAGCTGAGTTTTGTTAGTAGTGAGTTCTGGGGTTTCGTATTGAAACCTCCGGATGTGACAGCCGATAAAATCAGGTTTCAGTAAAGATGTGTCTATATGGCTACCAGTACGTGGCAAATGCTGACACCGAAGCTCGTCGCTGGGTAACAGTACTATAGTTATTGCAAATCACAGATATCATCATCATGCACAGAGAGATCTGATTATAAATTGAAGCTGCAACAGCGTGAAAGCCTAGCATCCAATAACAATAACATCAACTGTGTTTTATAACTTGACGTGAGGAACTTCATTCGCTTCAGTTAGCTTCACAGTTAGCTTCGACCAGCTTGGAGAAAACCAAATTACATCAGCAAAAATTACACAACTGTGTTTAACATGTTGCAGCAACTCACCATTTAAGTAAAGTAGAAAAAGAGCATGCTGGGATTTTGAGCTCAGTACTCAGTATCAATACCAGCAATGGACAAACCCACCAGTCCTCGTTCTTGGAATTTGTATTAGAATTGTATTTAAAGCTTAAATAGCCTAAAAAGTGGAAAAATATACAGAAAACTAGGCCAATATTAAACTTGATTAAAATTTTTGGAACACCTGACATTACGTTAATATACACAATAAAGTACAAAATAGGTGCTCAAAAGATAGGCCTATTTTTAAAAGCTATTTTTTAATATTTTTAATATTATTGTTTTCCCATAATTAAAGGAAAACAATAATTACTAAGTACTTTCACCTTAAAATTTGATCTCCACCGTTGGAATTTCAGAATTATCTATTGCTTCTTTCATCTTTCTGGACAGACTGAGCATGTCAACACATCATTGCTTCCAGGTACACACTGGTGTTGATACCTAATCATCAAACATGTGCTTATACCAAGTACCGATACTGATACTAACTCTTAAGTCTGGATATTTATTCAACTGCATGTTACAGGTTTTAATGGGTTAATTTAACATGCTGAATTGTTTTGTTTTCTAAAATGTACTTTGCCAGGTGTCCATATACCTGTGTGCACCATCAAAGAGCAATATGCACTCAAGCGGACCAAACATGTTCACACAGCCACCAAAATTACACTGTGCAGTAGGGGTGGGCGATATGGCCCTACAATAATATCACGATATTTCATGGTATTTTTGCGATAACGATACTTTTGGCGATATGACAAATCATTGAATTAAAAAAAATTTATTTCAAGAATACACTACTGCAACAAAATGAAAATTAAATTGTATTATTGCATAAGACATGATATGACACACCCCTAACTGAGATATTAAAAAATACAAGAATTCTTTAGATTGTAACAGAAGTCAATGATCCAGAATGTCACGATACTAAATAATACACTCCAAATATCTCCATATATCCAGGACTGAAGTAAAATGAATGATACTGGACTGATAAAATCTGTCTCTTGTAGATATATAATGTAAAATTAGAAAAGTGTGATTTTTTTTTTGTGCTAAAAACAGTAAAAGTAGTACCTGGTGTGATAATTAGGGATGGGTGATATAGTGATATTTCAGGGTATAATATCGTTCACCATATTCAAAAATGTTGGCGATATTATTGTGTATAATACGACACTGCACAGCTGTAAAGAAAGGTCGTCCTCGGTAACACAGCAGCGAACGCTTTACGGTTTGGTTCATGTGATAACGTTGCAACTGTTATTGCCATAATTAGCACAATGCATATATCAGTCATCAAGTCATCATGCTGCCTGTTAATTGGCAATAGTTCAAACTAGGGCTGGGTGTCACCACTGATTTCCCGGATCGATTCGATCCCGATTCACAAGGTCCCAATTCAATTCGATTTCCGATTCGATTCAATATTGATTCATTTAGGGATATTTCAGTTACAATAATATGTTTTGTTTAAATATGAAAAGAGATTTTCAGAGAACTAATGTGGTAAATGTACAAGGAACACTCAACCTACCATTACTAAAAACATTAGTGTTTATATGTTTATATACTGTCCTGGTTTCTGAATCCAAAATGTAGCCAGACCTCTGCTTTCAAGTTCTGGGGCGCCTTCACTTGTGCTCCAGCCATGCTTAACTGATGTGCACCCGCAGCCAGATCTCGTTGCGCAAAAACAATGGTCAGACTGGGGGGTGGGGCTGGAATGCCAATTTTAAAGATCGATCTCGGGTTTCTAGGAATCGATATCCGATTATTCAAATGAAGATTTAAATCGAAAAATCGATTTTTTAAACACACCCCTAGTGCAAACCCTGAGACACATCTGAAATTGTAACAGATGAAATGAGAGAGAAAGAGGAAGAGGACAGACATCTGAGGCAACGCAGCAAAGATGTCGGCCAGAGGGGAAAGAGGAGGCAGCAGTGGAGGAAGAGAAACAAATGGAGAGACTAGAGCAACACGTATAACAGCACTGCTGAAACTGGGGAAAGTGAGAAACGCAGTGGGAGGAGAAACCAAGGCAAAAACACAAAAACTAAACTAAACAATGGAGGCAACGGAAGTAAAGAGCCTTAACCCCATATAAGTTCCTCATTCACACAGGAACATATATCCAATGTACCTCGTTCAACTTTTTAGGCAATAAACAGGCACTTCCCAAGCTAAAGCCATCGGGTAGAGCACGAACCTCCACTGAAATAGAATAAAACCGAGTTAACTATGTAAACCTGCAACCTCACAGCAATTAGCTTCTCTTTACAAAATGATTCAGTGCACCAAACGCCAAATTTCATAATGTTTTGACTTCAGAAAATCTAAAATCAAGGCTGTGACTCGAGGAACAATTCACGTAGTAGCACGATATACAAAGAAACAGCAACGTACTCAGCTGTTACTCGACTGTCAGTGCTTGAAAACAGCATGAAGATTTCTAGCCAAGAAATAATGTGTATACTTCACTGAATATGATTAGAATCAGTTCTAACTGCAAAGAGTCTATTCAGTTGATTCTTCACCTTCAGATCAACACATCACAACACCACCACTGCTAACGCACAACAGCTAAGCCTACCCCGTGTGTGGTGTCGCCCAGTTCTGGGTGGCCCACGACGTCCGCTGGGTGTCTTTCTATAGGGATGTCGCCGTTGCCCTCTTCTGCGGCCATGATGTCGCACCCCACCCCCCCCCCACCAAACGCCAAGCCCTGTCAAAACTTCTCTTCTTCTTGTGCTATGTTTAGTATCGTGTGGCTTTTTCCAAGTCCAAACCACAAGTCTTGCTTCCAGTTTCAGGAAACCAAAACCAAATAAAAAAAATTAATAAAAAAATAAAAACAGGCGGACACTTCCAAAGAGGATAACTAACGTTTTTTAAAGTGGGGAACAAAAGAAAGTCAAAAAAGAAAAAAAAAGAAGGTCGCTGCAGCTCCACCCCACGACTTCCTGAACATAGAAAGAGAGCAACAGATGCGCAGCACGCATGCAAGAATCACATGTGTCGCAACCCTGCAGCTATCGCATGAACCTGTGGCAGCGAGTAACAGAGATACAGTCTGTCGAGCACGGGATAAACACAACACAACCGGGCCAGTGAGTGTGTCAGATTAAGGGTGCTAATCCAGGATCGTGTGCATGTAATCCCGTTTGGTAGTTTCATTAAAAAGCAGCAGATTATGGTAAAGAGCTGGTTTCACGTCTCCAAAGAGCAGAAATCAATCAGTAGTGCTGAAACAGGAGAAGCCAATAGAGCTGTTAACCTCTGCATGCTGCAAACTGGACAGACAAGCTGTAAGCACTACAGGTCAACTGATATCATGGGGCTGGATAATATCAGCCAATACTGAGGAGCAGATACAAGCATAGGTGAAAACAGTACAGCCAGTAATTACTCATATTTTGGGTCATAGGGGTCGACAGAATACAAGCTCTCGTGATGATGTACTGAGTACTAGAACATCACTGTGTACATAACTTTTACAGGCCTTCAAAAGACAGAAATCAATTCTTATTACTGAATGTTTAGCACTAAAGGTCAACTGATATCAGGGGGCTGATACTATGAGCCAACACTGAGCAGCAGATTTAGAAGCATAGGTGAAAACAGTACAGCCAATAATTACCCACTTTTTGGGTCATAGGGGTCGACAGAATACAAACTCTGATGATGATGATGATCTCCCATACTTCAAACGCCAAACTGGTGAACCCAAAAACCAAATGCAACCATGTTGAAAACAATAAAAACATGTTAACTGCATCCACACAGAGCTTCCACTGTACCAACTGAGAGCTGATAGTCCTGTTAGTCCCTGGCTAGCTAAAAACTATGGTAGTATAAGATAAGACATAAAGTAAAACAAAGTGTAAATGATATACGCCAATACTACTGTGTATTGTAATTTTAGTGTTGGGTATTGCTATTGGCTAAAGATGCACCAAAAACTAAACCCTTGGACAAACTCAAAACTGGAACTGAAAATGGATACACAGTTTAATTTTACTTTCAAGAAACAAAGAAAATACACAAATCTGAGCGGACACTCATTAAAACTGTTCAAATAAATGCATTCATATTCTCCGTATGTAGGATACAGCATGTTCCTGTGAAAGTGCTGTAACTATCATTACTCACTGTCATCGCTGATAAATGTATTGATTAAAGGCTGGATTTTAAAAAGTTAGTTGTAAACTTATGTATATCTGTTTATACCCAAAAATAAAAAAAACTGGTGATGCCTCCTCTATCAGCAATATAATATTTATATGAAAGATACTTTTTCAGGCCTTCAAAAGACAGAATTCAATTCCTATTACTGAATGTTTAGCACTGACTGAGTGATCACAAGTTCCACTTACTGTAGTGCAACCCCACTGATCCTGCCCAACTCAGAAAACCACCTGAATACAAGCCACCTGCCTCTTATATCCATTTGTTGTGATCTGGATTATGCTCTTATACCAGTGTGCACCAGTTTCTCCTCCAGCCAGTCAGCCAAGATATGTTCGATATCTGAAGTTTACACTTGTGTACATTTTCTCACACTGTCTCGAGCTGTTCAGTAATCTCAGAGACTCACATATGTGGCTGCAGTCGCTGAAACTTGAACTGTTATCTATAAAAAAATGACCAACACAATTTAGGCTTCAAGTTGGCTACTGCTACTGTTTAACCCTCCTATTATGTTATGGGTCAGTTTGACCCGTTTTAAATTTGAACTGTCTGAAATACTAGTTACCCCCACTGAGGAAAATGTTTATATAAAAGCTATTAAAATGAAATATATACAGTATATGTTCCCACCTTTCATCTTTCTGAATCTTCAAAGAATTTATAATTAAGTTTTGTTTTTTTTTGACTTGAGCCTTTGCTTGTTTTTCAGTGTATTTAAACTGTGTGGGTCAATTTAACCCATAACATTATGAAAATAATTTTTTGTTATCTTAATAGGAGGGTTAAGCTATGATTTACTGTTCCCTATTCATGAAACACAACAGTAAGTCACAAACTACTTCTGTGATCACTGTTGACTTGCCTCGCTTGTTGGCTGGTTTATACCACATTACTGGAAGCACAAGTCCAGGAGGCAGCTGCTCAAGTGCTCCAGCATCTGGCAGAACCCAGACAATGTACAGCTGCCTCGTAAACCTAGAACCCAACAGGAAAGTATTTCCATCTTGGTGCTGTAAAACATCTGAGGCTCTGAACGTCATAGCATAATCTTTGATTGGACACAGGCCCACATCAGCATGTACACAAGTCTGCCCAGTGAGGCTTACGCCGCATCCAAAATTAAGCATTACATCCTACATACACAGCCGTATAGACTATTCTCCAGCGACTCTGAGAAAGAGTAAAGATTTCAGACAGTCTACACCACAGCTAGTAACCCTACAACCTTTACACGCTGGACTATTGCTGGACACTCTATTATCAGCTTGGATTTGAATCTTATCATGTATAAAACTTTTTTTCTATTTCTTTTGAACTGTGTGTAGTATTTGAACACTGTTAAAGCCGTAAAACACTTCTCTTCACTCCCCATTTCATATATATGGCGACTAATGCTGATCATACACTAGAAGACTTTTAAAAGACTCTGAAAAGACTAGTCTAAAGACTAGTCACAGACTTTTAGTCTCAGACTAGTCACAGGCTATGCTTTTGCAAAGACTGGGGGTCTTTCAGAGTCACTATTAAGACTGCAACCAGATTCCTTTTGAGATTATTTCCCATTTATATGATTGAAGCTAATATTCAGCTAAACTGTACGGTTCGCTGGTAGACTAATTGTAAACACTGTCCACCTTTTTTTCTTTTCCACTCTGTTGTGGTATAAATGAGAAAGAAAACGTCAAAGAGGCACTCTTGCTCACTCCACAGCTCACTCCACAGCTCACGCTCACGCTGCGGCTTCCCCTTTGGTGGTGAAGAGAGCTCTCCTATTGGTTGTTGACAATGTTCAATGAGTTGCTTAGGGATTACCCCCCCAACCGGCACCACTTGCCCTCTAATGGTATGCCCTGCTCTTCTCTAGGGCCCCCTGGTAGGGGCTCTCATAACCAGGGCCCTCTAAAATTATGCCCCCCTCTTTCCTAGGACCCCTAATTGCCAGAAGTCGAAGTCAGAGCAGTGCCACAACGCCTCGTCAAAAGCATGGCTAGGGCCCAAAAGCATGGCTAGGGGCCCCCAAAAGCATGGCTAGGGCCCCAACAGGCCCTGGGGTCAAAGTCCCTAAAAGTCCTTAAAATGGAGGGCCCTCAGAAACAAAAATATATTGCATCATAAATGTTGATGGTCATTGCAAAATGTTTTGGGCGTCAAGGGCCCCACTGGCCTGATCAGTAACCCAGCCATGGTCTTCACCACCTTACACTGATTGATGCGAGAGCAACTCAACTCTAGCAAGACTCTCATGATTTTCTTCAGACACTGGAAATGTGTCAGCGACAGTAAAATCGCTTGAAAATCGTTTGGTGTAAGATCAGCTGCAACAACAGCCTGTTCTGAGATCAGCTCAACCCATTTACCCCAAAGCTGCTGGAAGCATTTTAGCCTGGACTGCTTTTGAAAGAAGACACAGTACAGGCTAGACCATCAGAACAGAGCTGATGTACATACACTGCTCTCAAAGGCACAGCAACTGTAACGGCCTGTTTAATCTGAAGGGCTTCCAAGAAAATCCAAGAAAAATGTAGGATATAGGCCACTTAAAATATTGGATAACGACGGGGAGGGCGCTGTTATTAACTCCTTAACACCCCAGGCTTAGTAGATCCATCCTAAAGCTTATTATTCAGTAACTACATGGACTCCAAAGCAAGCTTATTGTTGGAAGACTGTAATAAAGCTTTTTGGATCTAGCAGTACATTTTTACCATCTAAGGGTTTCAGAAAACCTGACATCATCCCACAGTTGACCCAAGTGTGGGAATGAATAGAAACTCTAACATCTACAGAGTGTACAGGGGACTAGTCCCAGTATGTACTTCTTCCTTTACTGGGTCTGAGCTTAACTAAAGAGCATTGCATTTCCCTGAAAATACACAAGGGGGCACTTTCAATGTAAGCTCTCTTGAGGCTCCTTGAGGAACTGCTGTCAGTCTGATGCGACGCTTTCCATCACCAGCACCTTACTGCAACGCTGCTGTCACAGCAAGAGATAACGCAGAGCAGAAGAAGGGGATAAGAGAAAGAAAAGAAGACGGGCGAGGCAGAAAGAAGGGAAGGGGGCATGCAGGAAAGGAAAATCAAGAAAATGGGAAAGGAAAAGAAGGCAGGAGGAAGGAAGAGAGGCAGGAAGTGATGGACATGAGGTGCTCTAATGATAAAAACTCTGGTATGCTGGGTTGTCAGGTTTCGTTTTAATGAGGTTTCCTAACATATACACATATTTAATGTAAATTTAATAAAACTAATATTATGATTATCGTAACTTTAATCATTTTAATAAGTCACAGCCAATTTTATTTTAATTGGGCATTTAAATAAGGCATTTATGGATTGAAAAAAAAAAAAAAAAATGCACCAAATCAAATACACGCTGAAACACAAGTGCTTCACGTTACAAATATAATATTTGGTCACAATATAAATTATTTTGGAAATTGTTACAATGGGTCACTTATTGAGGAGGCATGGTGGTGTAGTGGTCACCTCACAGCAAGACAATCCGGGCTGGATTCCTGGTCCGGGTGGTTCTGTGAGGAGTGCATGTTCTCCCTGTGCTTGAGTGGGCTTACGGGTACTCCGGTTTCCTCCCACAGTCCAAACACATGCATGTTAGGTTGATCACTCACTCTAAACTGCTTGTAGGTGTGAATAAGTGTTGGCCATGCAATGGACTGGTGACCTGTCCAAGGTGTACCCCGTCTTCCCCTGATGACGTTGTGATTGGATTCAGCCTGACTAGCGGGATAAAGAGGAATATAATGGATGGATGGGTCACTTATTGCCAACAGGCAGGAAAGATCAAGTATTCAGCCATACAAAGTCAGTTCATCCAATCTGTGCCTGGTTAGAGCTGCCCTGGCCAACTAGCAGCACTGTAATTATGAAGTGGAAGCATCTAAAAGCCACAATGGCGCAGCTGTGAAGCCGTCAAACGTACAAACCCACAGACTGCTACTGCCAAGCGCTACTGCAGACTAAAAATAATAAAAGCTGGCTCGTGCCCAATGCAAGATCCATGAAGAAGTTTGGTGGGGAAGAACTTGAACGGCCCGCAAAGAGCCCTGACGTCAACTCCATCCAACATCGCTGGGTTAAAGTGGAACACTGATTGAGAGCCAGGCCTTATGGCCCAACATTAGTGGTTTACTCTTGTGAGTGAAAGAAAGGGAATCCAGGAGGAGACACACAGAACCAACAGCAGCAGTATTTGTAGATTCAGTGCGTTTTTGAAAATAATAAATAATAAATCAAACAATTCATAGTTACTGCAAACGGGACCCTTTTACTAACTTATTTATTTATTTAATTTCTTAAATCAGCTACTTCAGCACTGTCCTCTTTTGATCATTAAAAAATATTGAATAATACTCCATCCTGGCTTGGATCATCTTTGTTTTGTTTTGCATTTATTTTGTATGAACTTTTACATTAGAAAAGCAAACCCATGCTTAACTTTCGTTTATATCATATACAAGGCATCAAGTGCTGCTATACTGTGCTTATGTGACTTTAAAGAAGAATGTCACACACAATGTTTTTCATTGCCTGGGCTCAATCACAGCCAGCCTTTTGGGTGGGGGTCTTCTATGGGTGTTTAACACTCACACTCTGTCTGCCCCCACTCAGCCCTAAATTGACCTGAACACACAAACACACACACACACACACACACACACACAATCAGTCACATGAAACGTGTCTGCAGACCGTGCCTAAAAGCCCTCCCTTTAATGAAGATTTAATGGTGCAATGATGTGGCTGACTATAAATAGCCAGGGACTGTGTGTGTGTGTGTGTGTGTGTGTGTGGGTCTAGGAGGGAGCATACCGCCTCGTGAGTCACACTAAAAAACCCCTAGACAAAGCTGCCAAAACTGTAAACACACACATACGTACAGCACACACATTTACACTCACAAATACACAAACACGCATTGCTGCCTCGAGGAGAAGTAATCCTCTGCAACCATTGGCCCAGTGAGTGAGGCCTGACTCTAGAGGTCTGGACAGAGATATACAGTAACGTGGGGTATCCACGTCCAGATGAAGGACAGAACGGAGTACGGCTGATTTGCTTATCTTGTAGTTGCTTCATGCAACTGCCAACTTGCGTGGAACTTCACAACCAGCCCTGCAGAGGGGTGAAAGTTTCACCATGTAAAGGCAGCCAGTGGGGGTACTGAGGTTTAAGCATTAATGGGGTCAAGAAATGTTCGTTTCCGGCTCTGGGTTACACAGTTCAACTTATGATGTCAAAGCAAGCAGGCACAAGGCTTCTTCATTCAAACAGTCTTTCTTTAACTCTTCCTCTCTCTCGCTCTTTCTCTCAGACGTGCATGCACACAGGGAGCTCTATTCAGCTGCCGTAACTCGTGAGAATGCCAGTGACTCTGGGTTCACAGTTAAACCCCTGGGGCGTAAACTGTGCGACGGAGAGACAGAGAAGGAAGAGAGAGAGAGGGAGAGAGAGACAGACAGAGTGAGACAGAGCGAGAGATATGTCAGCCATAGTGTTAAAACAGCTTATCTAGCCTCACAGCAGTTACTACTGAAGAACGAATGAGTGTATAGAGCATAAAGAGCTCAACCATCTTCACCCAAACACAGAGTAAAGCAATGAACTGGTGAAGCACTTAAAACATGGTAAAACGTTTGTCTGGTAGTGTATCTAAAACGTTTGACTGGTAGTGTATCTAAAACGTTTGTCTGGTAGTGTATCTAAAACGTTTGACTGGAAGTGTATCTAAAACGTTTGGCTGGTAGTGTATCTAAAACGTTTGGCTGGTAGTGTATCTAAAACGTTTGGCTGGTAGTGTATCTAAAACGTTTGGCTGGTAGTGTATCTAAAACGTTTGGCTGGTAGTGTATCTAAAACGTTTGTCTGGTAGTGTATCTAAAACGTTTGGCTGGTAGTGTATCTAAAACGTTTGGCTGGTAGTGTATCTAAAACGTTTGACTGGTAGTGTATCTAAAACGTTTGTCTGGTAGTGTATCTAAAACGTTTGGCTGGTAGTGTATCTAAAACGTTTGTCTGGTAGTGTATCTAAAACGTTTGGCTGGTAGTGTATCTAAAACGTTTGTCTGGTAGTGTATCTAAAACGTTTGGCTGGTAGTGTATCTAAAACGTTTGTCTGGTAGTGTATCTAAAACGTTTGGCTGGTAGTGTATCTAAAACGTTTGTCTGGTAGTGTATCTAAAACGTTTGTCTGGTAGTGTACTAAAACGTTTGTCTGGTAGTGTACTAAAACGTTTGGCTGGTAGTGTATCTAAAACGTTTGACTGGTAGTGTATCTAAAACGTTTGTCTGGTAGTGTACTAAAACGTTTGACTGGTAGTGTATCTAAAACGTTTATCTGGTAGTGTATCTAAAACGTTTGACTGGTAGTGTACTAAAACGTTTGGCTGGTAGTGTATCTAAAACGTTTGACTGGTAGTGTACTAAAACGTTTGGCTGGTAGTGTATCTAAAACGTTTGACTGGTAGTGTACTAAAACGTTTGGCTGGTAATGTACTAAAACGTTTGGCTGGTAGTGTACTAAAACGTTTGACTGGTAGTGTACTAAAACGTTTGTCTGGTAGTGTACTAAAACGTTTGACTGGTAGTGTACTAAAACGTTTGTCTGGTAGTGATCTAAAACGTTTGACTGGTAGTGTACTAAAACGTTTGGCTGGTAGTGTATCTAAAACGTTTGACTGGTAGTGTATCTAAAACGTTTGGCTGGTAGTGTATCTAAAACGTTTGGCTGGTAGTGTATCTAAAACGTTTGACTGGTAGTGTATCTAAAACGTTTGTCTGGTAGTGTATCTAAAACGTTTGGCTGGTAGTGTATCTAAAACGTTTATCTGGTAGTGTATCTAAAACGTTTGGCTGGTAGTGTATCTAAAACGTTTGACTGGTAGTGTATCTAAAACGTTTGTCTGGTAGTGTATCTAAAACGTTTTGACTGGTAGTGTATCTAAAACGTTTGGCTGGTAGTGGTACTAAAACGTTTGGCTGGTAGTGTATCTAAAACGTTTGACTGGTAGTGTATCTAAAACGTTTGTCTGGTAGTGTACTAAAACGTTTAGCTGGTAGTGTATCTAAAACGTTTGTCTGGTAGTGTATCTAAAACGTTTGACTGGTAGTGTATCTAAAACGTTTGGCTGGTAGTGTATCTAAAACGTTTGTCTGGTAGTGTATCTAAAAGGTTTGATTGGTAGTGTACTAAAACGTTTGACTGGTAGTGTATCTAAAACGTTTGACTGGTAGTGTATCTAAAACGTTTGTCTGGTAATGTACTAAAACGTTTGTCTGGTAATGTACTAAAACGTTTGTCTGGTAATGTACTAAAACGTTTGACTGGTAGTGTATCTAAAACGTTTGTCTGGTAGTGTATCTAAAACGTTTGTCTGGTAGTGTACTAAAACGTTTGTCTGGTAGTGTACTAAAACGTTTGACTGGTAGTGTATCTAAAACGTTTGACTGGTAGTGTACTAAAACGTTTGACTGGTAGTGTATCTAAACCGTTTGACTGGTAGTGTATCTAAAACGTTTGTCTGGTAGTGTATCTAAAACGTTTGTCTGGTAGTGTACTAAAACGTTTGACTGGTAGTGTATCTAAAACGTTTGACTGGTAGTGTACTAAAACGTTTGACTGGTAGTGTATCTAAAACGTTTGACTGGTAGTGTATCTAAAACGTTTGGCTGGTAGTGTATCTAAAACGTTAGTCTGGTAGTGTATCTAAAACGTTTGACTGGTAGTGTATCTAAAACGTTTGGCTGGTAGTGTATCTAAAACGTTTGTCTGGTAGTGTACTAAAACGTTTGACTGGTAGTGTACTAAAACGTTTGTCTGGTAGTGTACTAAAACGTTTGTCTGGTAGTGTATCTAAAACGTTTGACTGGTAGTGTATCTAAAACGTTTGACTGGTAGTGTATCTAAAACGTTTGGCTGGTAGTGTATCTAAAACGTTTCTCTGGTAGTGTATCTAAAACGTTTGACTGGTAGTGTATCTAAAACGTTTGTCTGGTAGTGTACTAAAACGTTTGACTGGTAGTGTATCTAAAACGTTTGGCTGGTAGTGTATCTAAAACGTTTGACTGGTAGTGTATCTAAAACGTTTGTCTGGTAGTGTATCTAAAACGTTTGACTGGTAGTGTAGTAAAACGTTTGACTGGTAGTGTATCTAAAACGTTTGACTGGTAGTGTATCTAAAACGTTTGACTGGTAGTGTATCTAAAACGTTTGTCTGGTAGTGTATCTAAAACGTTTGACTGGTAGTGTATCTAAAACGTTTGACTGGTAGTGTATCTAAAACGTTTGTCTGGTAGTGTATCTAAAACGTTTGTCTGGTAGTGTAGTAAAACGTTTGTCTGGTAGTGTATCTAAAACGTTTGACTGGTAGTGTATCTAAAACGTTTGGCTGGTAGTGTATCTAAAACGTTTGGCTGGTAGTGTATCTAAAACGTTTGACTGGTAGTGTATCTAAAACGTTTGACTGGTAGTGTAGTAAAACGTTTGACTGGTAGTGTATCTAAAACGTTTGTCTGGTAGTGTATCTAAAACGTTTGACTGGTAGTGTATCTAAAACGTTTGACTGGTAGTGTATCTAAAACGTTTGTCTGGTAGTGTAGTAAAACGTTTGTCTGGTAGTGTATCTAAAACGTTTGACTGGTAGTGTATCTAAAACGTTTGACTGGTAGTGTATCTAAAACGTTTGTCTGGTAGTGTAGTAAAACGTTTGTCTGGTAGTGTATCTAAAACGTTTGGCTGGTAGTGTATCTAAAACGTTTGACTGGTAGTGTATCTAAAACGTTTGTCTGGTAGTGTACTAAAACGTTTGTCTGGTAGTGTACTAAAACGTTTGACCGGTAGTGTATCTAAACCGTTCGACCGGTAGTGTATCTAAAACGTTTGTCTGGTAGTGCATCTAAAACGTTTGTCTGGTAGTGCATCTAAAACGTTTGACTGGTAGTGTATCTAAAACGTTTGTCTGGTAGTGTACTAAAACGTTTGTCTGGTAGTGTACTAAAACGTTTGTCTGGTAGTGTACTAAAACGTTTGGCTGATAGTGTTACTAAAACGTTTGACTGGTAGTGTATCTAAACCGTTCGACCGGTAGTGTATCTAAAACGTTTGTCTGGTAGTGTATCTAAAACGTTTGTCTGGTAGTGTATCTAAAACGTTTGTCTGGTAGTGTACTAAAACGTTTGACTGGTAGTGTACTAAAACGTTTGACTGGTAGTGTATCTAAAACGTTTGACTGGTAGTGTATCTAAAACGTTTGGCTGGTAGTGTATCTAAAACGTTTGGCTGGTAGTGTATCTAAAACGTTTGTCTGGTAGTGTATCTAAAACGTTTGACTGGTAGTGTATCTAAAACGTTTGTCTGGTAGTGTATCTAAAACGTTTGTCTGGTAGTGTATCTAAAACGTTTGACTGGTAGTGTACTAAAACGTTTGACTGGTAGTGTATCTAAAACGTTTGACTGGTAGTGTATCTAAAACGTTTGACTGGTAGTGTATCTAAAACGTTTGACTGGTAGTGTAACTAAAACGTTTGTCTGGTAGTGTACTAAAACGTTTGACTGGTAGTGTACTAAAACGTTTGACTGGTAGTGTATCTAAAACGTTTGACTGGTAGTGTAACTAAAACGTTTGTCTGGTAGTGTACTAAAACGTTTGACTGGTAGTGTATCTAAAACGTTTGTCTGGTAGTGTATCTAAAACGTTTGTCTGGTAGTGTACTAAAACGTTTGTCTGGTAGTGTACTAAAACGTTTGACTGGTAGTGTATCTAAAACGTTTGACTGGTAGTGTATCTAAAACGTTTGACTGGTAGTGTATCTAAAACGTTTGACTGGTAGTGTAACTAAAACGTTTGTCTGGTAGTGTACTAAAACGTTTGACTGGTAGTGTACTAAAACGTTTGACTGGTAGTGTACTAAAACGTTTGACTGGTAGTGTATCTAAAACGTTTGACTGGTAGTGTACTAAAACGTTTGACTGGTAGTGTATCTAAAACGTTTGACTGGTAGTGTATCTAAAACGTTTAGCTGGTAGTTTATGTATAAATGAAGTATGATGCTGCCTTCAGTGCACAGTGACAGTAATTCTCTGTCTCTGCATTAAAAGGTTAGCTAGAAAGATTCATTAAGTCAATTCAACGAGGGAGAGCTGTAGGAGAAGAAAATAGAGAGAAGCTTTCATCTTACAGAACTTGCGCTGCCCACAGTTATTGGCCTAATGCCCTCTTCTGACCATATCCTGCTCTCTAACCAACACACACACACATACACACACATACAAAGAGAAACATCTGGAAGATTCTTCACATTCTTGTGCGGTGACAGCAGATGTAGACGAGTACGTGGACACACCTCTAGGGGAAGGGAAGGAAAGAAATGATGATGGACAGTTTAAGAAAGAGAGAACATAAGAAGGAAAAATAGACTGAGAGAGAGAGAGAGAGAGAGAGAGAGAGAGAGAGAGAGAAAATGAATATAAACCCTATAATTGATTTTCATATATGCAAATGACAGCCTACCGGTCAGAATTTTAATATGACCACACACACGCATTTGGTGATATACCTTGCCAGGACAACTGTACAAACATCAGCACTTGAGATTAGATATTAGTTTCAGTATCTGTGTGTTTATGGATCAGGTATTAGTATCATTACCAGGTGTATGGTATTGGTGCACCCCTACTCTAGTAGGGGGCAGTCACCGCCCCCTATTGTGTCTGTTCACTAGTGTGTGTGTGTGTGTGTGTGTATATATGTGAGTGCTTCACTGCACGGATAGGTTAAATACGGAGATCTTGAATTTCACTCTGGGATCAATGAAGTCTATCTCTCTCTCTCTGTCTCTCTCTATCTATCTACCTGTCTGTCTGTAGCTCGAGTTAGCTAGAAATAAAAGCAATGAATTGTTTTTATGTTTCCATGTTCCATATGTTTGGCTAGCCCACTGAACACTGAGTTCTAGTTGCAGTCTTGTACATTTACTGCATGCCACGCTGCATAAGATGTCTTATTTTCTGGCCAATCAGTTTCCTGGTAAAAGGTCTACAGTGCAATAAAATGATGACCATCTGCTTGCGCCTTCTTTTTCTTTCCTAATAACTCCCCCCACAGAAACATTCTGGTCCTGAAAATGTATGAAAACAAACACAGACAAAACACACAACCCTGTTGGCAAGCAATCACACGAGAGCACAATAAAGAGCCCTGGCTGAGGGAGAAAACACACACACTCGAGTGTGTCTCCAGAAAATGACTGTGAGTGTGTTTGTGTGCGCACAGTGCACAGAGTTCATTACAGAGTTCAGTGTGCAAAGAGCTTTTTGCCGTTGGTCTTTAGGGGGTTCAATCAGTCTCATCAGAGCTTGTGTGTGTGTGTGCGTATGTGTGTGTAAGCACTATGAGTAAAAATGAATAGTCTTATTGTAGCACAGTCAAAGACAGAGGCGGGAAAGAGTACGACTTCTTAGCCTCTATTGTCGACAGACGCACACACACACACGGCCATGCATATGAATGGACAGCTAATGCAGTTATGATGTACTATATTACAGCGTTAACTCAACAACAAAATATAAACATTTAAAAAAAGTCAACCCTAAAACTAAATTGATCTTATCCGCTTTACTAGTAGGACTGTCCCGTACATTATTTAGTATCGTGACATTCTGGATCATTGACTTCTGTTACAATCTGATGAATTCTTGTATTTTTTAATACCTCAGTTAGGGGTGTGTCATATCATATAATATGCAATAATAAAATTTAATTTTCATTTTATTGCAGTAGTGTATTCTTGCAATTTTTTTTTTTTACTCAATGATTTGTCATATTGTCAAGAGTATCGTTATCACAAAAATACCATGAAATATCATGATATTATTGTAGGGCCATATTGCCCACCCCTACTAGCAAGGATCTAGTATGCTGGGGGAGCATTTGCAGCTGTTCTGGGAATAAACACTGTCTAGTGCGTTAACATATTTGCCTGAGCGCATATATATATATATACGGGTGGAGTGGTGGGTTTTCTGAAGTACAGCAGAGGACGGTGTTTAGCTGTAGGGAAGCTCTTCTCGCCATGTTTGTTGCAGTTTGTTGAGATATAACTATATGAAACCCAAAATTGAAAAAACAAAAGCCTACCCAACAAATGATTACCTCAATAGTTGAATGTTCAGGTCCAGCCTTACTTGTTGGTTCATGTCTCTGGTCATGGTAAATGGGATACATCACATGTTTTAAAAGACAGCTTTCTTACATAGTAACTTTTGACTAGTAACTTAAAGTAAATAGTGACTAACGTTTTGATTACATGAGCAGGAGGTGGGTAAAATAACATTAACCAATAATACTTCTTTGCATTTTTATCTATCTGCTGATATTACTTCGTAAAATAAGAAGTGATTACTTCAGCAGACAGTACCTAATGGCAGTTTAGGTAAGATAACATCAGGGTGGATCAGCTTGGCAGGGGGGATGGGGTCACCGCTATGGTTGCCACAGTGGAAATTATTATAAATGTAAAACATTTTTTTTAGGCAACATCTGGCTGTTTTTTGGAACTTAGTCAAGCTTGATAATTGCAAACACAATGCATATATGATAAATACGCTTCTGTTATTATGGCCAAAAGATTCAATGAATAAGTGGCGTGGATGGTCAGTGCAAATGATCTGACTACACTGCCTAGACGATACTTACAACTACAGCAATACAGTGTTGAAACAGAAGGTTCTCACAAATGTTAAAACCTTTTTTAATGTTGGCAGATTAAGAACCTGTGTTAAACAAGGTCCTGTTCACTTACGACACTTAAACAACAACTGTGTGTATGTATGTGTGTGTATGTGTGTGTGTAACCACTATTTGAGACACACTGTGGTTGTGGTCTGTTGCTCAAGGTGATATGACAGACACCAACCAGGCCACGCAGTCATGGCGTGATAAGAAAAACAACACTCCTTCAAACACTCTCTGAAAGTCTCATATTAGAGTGAGTCCGGACATAACATCAACATCGCATTTCACACCAGAGAATAAACATGTTTACTATTTATGATTCACACTCAAGGGCTGATTAATGAAAAGTTACTGTATACCCACTACTACTACTGTATATCCATCACTATTACTGTACACTTAATATTATTACAGTATACCCACTACTATTACTGTATACCCACAACTATTACTGTATACTCAATATTATTACTGTATACCCAGTACTTTTACTGTATATCCATCACTATTACTGTACACTCAATATTATTACAGTATACCCACTACTATTACTGTATACCCACAACTATTACTGTACACTCAATATTATTACAGTATACCCACTACTATTACTGTATATCCATCACTATTACTGTACACTTAATATTATTACAGTATACCCACTACTATTACTGTATATCCATCACTATTACTGTACACTTAATATTATTACAGTATACCCACTACTATTACTGTATATCCATCACTATTACTGTACACTCAATATTATTACTGTATACCCAGTACTTTTACTGTATATCCATCACTATTACTGTACACTCAATATTATTACAGTATACCCACTACTATTACTGTATATCCATCACTATTACTGTACACTTAATATTATTACAGTATACCCACTACTATTACTGTATACCCACAACTATTACTGTATACTCAATATTATTACAGTATACCCACTACTATTACTGTATATCTATCACTATTACTGTATACTCAATATTATTACAGTATACCCACAACTATTACTGTATATCCATCACTATTACTGTACACTTAATATTATTACAGTATACCCACTACTATTACTGTATATCTATCACTATTACTGTATACTCAATATTATTACTGTATACCCACAACTATTACTGTATACTCAATATTATTACAGTATACCCACTACTATTACTGTATATCTATCACTATTACTGTATACTCAATATTATTACTGTATACCCACAACTATTACTGTATACTCAATATTATTACAGTATACCCACTACTATTACTGTATATCTATCACTATTACTGTACACTCAATATTATTACAGTATACCCACTACTATTACTGTATATCTATCACTATTACTGTATACTCAATATTATTACTGTATACCCACAACTATTACTGTATACTCAATATTATTACAGTATACCCACTACTATTACTGTATACCCACAACTATTACTGTACACTTAATATTATTACAGTATACCCACTACTATTACTGTATACCCACAACTATTACTGTACACTTAATATTATTACAGTATACCCACTACTATTACTGTATATCCATCACTATTACTGTACACTCAATATTATTACAGTATACCCACTACTATTACTGTATATCCATCACTATTACTGTACACTCAATATTATTACAGTATACCCAGTACTTTTACTGTATATCTATCACTATTACTGTACACTTAATATTATTACAGTATACCCACTACTATTACTGTATACCCACAACTATTACTGTATACTCAATATTATTACAGTATACCCAGTACTATTACTGTATACCCACAACTATTACTGTATACTCAATATTATTACAGTATACCCAGTACTTTTACTGTATACCCACAACTATTACTGTATACTCAATATTATTACAGTATACCCAGTACTTTTACTGTATACCCACAACTATTACTGTATACTCAATATTATTACAGTATACCCACTACTATTACTGTATATCTATCACTATTACTGTATACTCAATATTATTACAGTATACCCACAACTATTACTGTATATCCATCACTATTACTGTACACTTAATATTATTACAGTATACCCACTACTATTACTGTATATCTATCACTATTACTGTATACTCAATATTATTACTGTATACCCACAACTATTACTGTATACTCAATATTATTACAGTATACCCACTACTATTACTGTATATCTATCACTATTACTGTATACTCAATATTATTACTGTATACCCACAACTATTACTGTATACTCAATATTATTACAGTATACCCACTACTATTACTGTATATCTATCACTATTACTGTACACTCAATATTATTACAGTATACCCACTACTATTACTGTATATCTATCACTATTACTGTATACTCAATATTATTACTGTATACCCACAACTATTACTGTATACTCAATATTATTACAGTATACCCACTACTATTACTGTATACCCACAACTATTACTGTACACTTAATATTATTACAGTATACCCACTACTATTACTGTATATCCATCACTATTACTGTACACTCAATATTATTACAGTATACCCACTACTATTACTGTATATCCATCACTATTACTGTACACTCAATATTATTACAGTATACCCAGTACTTTTACTGTATATCTATCACTATTACTGTACACTTAATATTATTACAGTATACCCACTACTATTACTGTATACCCACAACTATTACTGTATACTCAATATTATTACAGTATACCCAGTACTATTACTGTATACCCACAACTATTACTGTATACTCAATATTATTACAGTATACCCAGTACTTTTACTGTATACCCACAACTATTACTGTATACTCAATATTATTACAGTATACCCACTACTATTACTGTATATCCATCACTATTACTGTACACTCAATATTATTACAGTATACCCACTACTATTACTGTATACCCACAACTATTACTGTATACTCAATATTATTACAGTATACCCACTACTATTACTGTATACCCACAACTATTACTGTATACTCAATATTATTACAGTATACCCAGTACTTTTACTGTATACCCACAACTATTACTGTATACTCAATATTATTACAGTATACCCACTACTACTACTGTATATCCATCACTATTACTGTACACTTAATATTATTACAGTATACCCACTACTATTACTGTATATCCATCACTATTACTGTACACTTAATATTATTACAGTATACCCACTACTATTACTGTATACCCACAACTATTACTGTATACTCAATATTATTACAGTATACCCAGTACTATTACTGTATATCTATCACTATTACTGTACACTCAATATTATTACAGTATACCCACTACTATTACTGTATATCCATCACTATTACTGTACACTTAATATTATTACAGTATACCCACTACTATTACTGTATACCCACAACTATTACTGTATACTCAATATTATTACAGTATACCCACTACTATTACTGTATACCCACAACTATTACTGTATACTCAATATTATTACAGTATACCCAGTACTTTTACTGTATACCCACAACTATTACTGTATACTCAATATTATTACAGTATACCCACTACTATTACTGTATACCCACAACTATTACTGTATACTCAATATTATTACAGTATACCCACTACTATTACTGTATACCCACAACTATTACTGTATACTCAATATTATTACAGTATACCCAGTACTTTTACTGTATACCCACAACTATTACTGTATACTCAATATTATTACAGTATACCCACTACTATTACTGTATATCCATCACTATTACTGTACACTCAATATTATTACAGTATACCCACTACTATTACTGTATACCCACAACTATTACTGTACACTCAATATTATTACAGTATACCCACTACTATTACTGTATACCCACAACTATTACTGTACACTTAATATTATTACAGTATACCCAGTACTTTTACTGTATATCCATCACTATTACTGTACACTCAATATTATTACAGTATACCCACTACTATTACTGTATATCCATCACTATTACGGTACACTCAATATTATTACAGTATACCCACTACTATTACTGTATATCTATCACTATTACTGTATATCCATCACTATTACTGTACACTCAATATTATTACAGTATACCCACTACTATTACTGTATACCCACAACTATTACTGTATACTCAATATTATTACAGTATACCCAGTACTTTTACTGTATACCCACAACTATTACTGTATACTCAATATTATTACAGTATACCCACTACTACTACTGTATATCCATCACTATTACTGTACACTTAATATTATTACAGTATACCCACTACTATTACTGTATATCCATCACTATTACTGTACACTTAATATTATTACAGTATACCCACTACTATTACTGTATACCCACAACTATTACTGTATACTCAATATTATTACAGTATACCCAGTACTATTACTGTATATCTATCACTATTACTGTACACTCAATATTATTACAGTATACCCACTACTATTACTGTATATCCATCACTATTACTGTACACTTAATATTATTACAGTATACCCACTACTATTACTGTATACCCACAACTATTACTGTATACTCAATATTATTACAGTATACCCACTACTATTACTGTATACCCACAACTATTACTGTATACTCAATATTATTACAGTATACCCAGTACTTTTACTGTATACCCACAACTATTACTGTATACTCAATATTATTACAGTATACCCACTACTATTACTGTATACCCACAACTATTACTGTATACTCAATATTATTACAGTATACCCACTACTATTACTGTATACCCACAACTATTACTGTATACTCAATATTATTACAGTATACCCAGTACTTTTACTGTATACCCACAACTATTACTGTATACTCAATATTATTACAGTATACCCACTACTATTACTGTATATCCATCACTATTACTGTACACTCAATATTATTACAGTATACCCACTACTATTACTGTATACCCACAACTATTACTGTACACTCAATATTATTACAGTATACCCACTACTATTACTGTATACCCACAACTATTACTGTACACTTAATATTATTACAGTATACCCAGTACTTTTACTGTATATCCATCACTATTACTGTACACTCAATATTATTACAGTATACCCACTACTATTACTGTATATCCATCACTATTACGGTACACTCAATATTATTACAGTATACCCACTACTATTACTGTATATCTATCACTATTACTGTATATCCATCACTATTACTGTACACTCAATATTATTACAGTATACCCACTACTATTACTGTATACCCACAACTATTACTGTATACTCAATATTATTACAGTATACCCAGTACTTTTACTGTATACCCACAACTATTACTGTATACTCAATATTATTACAGTATACCCAGTACTATTACTGTATACCCACAACTATTACTGTATACTCAATATTATTACAGTATACCCACTACTATTACTGTATACCCACAACTATTACTGTATGACTGTGGTTCGAACTTTCAAAATGCTATGTTATTGAGCTGAAGCCATGCTCTAGTAGCAGATTACAAACAGTATCAATGTGCCAACAAATATATACATACAATCCTTCCATCCATCCACTAGTGTGAACTTTCATATGCATACAAAATAAAAGTCTTTAAAAAGAAATAACATTAAGCTGTGCTGTTAAATTTCTCATTAGGTTAAACTGGACTTCCGACATGGTTCTAGAAAGTATCTCCCACCTAGTATGTACAGGGGTTGGACAATGAAACTGAAACACCTGTCATTTTAGTGTGGGAGGTTTCAGGGCTAAATTGGACCAGTCTAGTAGCCAATCTTCATTAACTGCACATTGAACCAGTAAGAGCAGAGTGTGAAGTTCAGTTAGCAGGTAAGACACAGTTTAGCTCAAAATATTGCAATAACAACATTATGGGACATACCAGAGTTCAAAAGAGGACAAATTGTTGGTGCTTGTCTTGCTGGCGCCACAGTATCCAGGATAATGTCAATATACCACCAAGAAGGACAAACCACATCCAACAGGATTAACTGTGGACGCAAGAGGAAGCTGTCCGAAAGGCATGTTGGGGTGCTATAGCCAAACCTTTGGTCACTCGTGCCAATGCCAAACGTCGGTTTCAATGGTGCAAGGAGCGCAAATCTTGGGCTGTGGACAATAAAACATGTATTGTTCTCTGATGATCCACCTTTACTGTTTTACCCACATCCGGGAGAGTTACGGTGTGGAAAAGCCCCAAAGAAGCGTACCACCCAGATTGCTGCATGCCCAGAGTGAAGCATGGGGGTGGATCAGTGATGGTTTGGGCTGCCATATCATGGCATTCTCTTGGCCCAATACTTGTGCTAGATGGGCGCGTCACTGCCAAGAACTACCGAACCATTCTGAAGGACCATGTGCATCCAGTGGTTCAAACATTGTATCCTGAAGGCGGTGCCGTGTATCAGGATGACAATGCACCAATACACACAGCAAGACTGGTGAACGATTGGTTTGATGAAGGTGAAAGTGAAGTTGAACATTTCCCATGGCCTGCACAGTCACCAGATCTAAATATTATTGAGCCACTTTGGGGTGTTTTGGAGGAGCGAGTCAGGAAACGTTTTCCATCACCAGCATCACGTAGTGACCTGGACACTATCCTGCAAGAAGAATGGCTTAAAATCCCTCTGACCACTGTGCAGGACTTGTATATGTCATTCCCAAGACCAACTGATGCTGTATTGGCCACAAAAGGGGGCCCTACACCATACTAATCAATTATTGTGATCTAAAACCAGGTGTTTCAGTTTCATTGTCCAACCCCTGTAGTTGCTATGAAATAATTCATCTGTGGGTGGAGTATGGATAGGGCGAGTATATGTGCCAGACACAAGAGAATGCAGAATAATAAAAACAGAGCACATCTAGTTACAGCTCTACTCAGCAAAGGAATGTCTTATTAAAATATCTTTGTTATCACTGCTGAATGTTCCATGAGAGTCACAATGAATCACCTGCTATGTTATGGAGGAAGTCAGGTAGGAGCCTGGCCCCGCGTTCTGTTTCCTGTTTGTCAGGAAACTGTAGGTCCATTTGGAGCCATAATGATCACATTCATTTGCTCAAATAACAGAAGATCAGGGATGACAGTGTTGAATGTCACTCTGAAGCTCTAAGACCGGATTCTTTTACGTATGCCTCAGGGAGTCCAGACATTCCTCTGCATGCCAGTGTCCACTCATCTACTCCACACAAGGGGGTTCCAGATAATGTAAGATGTTTTTTAGCCGCTGCTGGACAATATAGCCCTAAGACGTCTGGGATGAATGACTGGGGCTCTACAATCTATTGTTTGTTAACATTTTTATCTGCAACACTGCCACTACAGAAGGGTGCAATATGCAAATAAGCACTCTAAGCAATGACACTGGATTTCATTGTGTGCTGAGAGCATTCCGTCCAAGTTTTGGTGAATCAATGTACTTACAAACCACAAGGTAAATTTTATTGGGTTCAAATAAAAAAAAAGATGGTAATTGTATCACGTTATTGAGTAACCACTGCATTTTGTTTCCTGCAAGGCATATTCCAACTGCAATACACATTACTATAATCACAATATCAGTAATATCAATTTTGTGCAGCTCTAGCACACACCAGTCTCTAAATAGGGGGTCTGCTCCATTGCAGCGGTGCTAGCTCTCCATGCGCTACTGTCAGCTAGAAATGAGTCTGCGGTCACTGAAGCAGGTTATTATGGCCTTTTTTGGAGAGGGGACAATAGCAAAGCCTTCAAAGCAGTTCAGACAGCTCACTGAGCCAGGACTGGTTGAAAATGCCTCACAACATTCTCTGAAGTTGACCTGTACAGGATATTTCCCTCAAACAAAAACTAGAGCTGAAAGAAAATCATTAATTACTCTAATAATGATGTGAAAACACTCAGAAGTAGTATAGCTGTCCCCTAGATCGATTACTAGGACACAGAAATGCAGTGACTCATTTTTTAATGAGGCATAGACTTTTGAGTGCCAGTTGGACAGTGCAAGGGATAACACAGAAAATCAAAGGCTGGTTCCAGGCAACACTATTGCTATATACATATAGGGTGTGACTCAAAAGCTAGTGAGTGTCTAAGTAGGCTGTCTAGGTAGCAGCTGTGTAAGTAGCAGCGTTCTCTCCTCATCTCTCCTCATAAAACAGATTACTGAGACGCTCTAGTTAGAGAGAGACTGCGTCACGGCTTGTTCCCACCCACTGAAGCATGCGACCGGTGGTTAAGTTGGTTGCTAAGCTAAGGGCCAGCATTCAAAACAATAGCCTTAGGCTTAAAAATCCGCTAGCATAAATGCTAATGGTTTGAGTATAAAACTGTAAAATGGTGAACGACTCGTTACAGAGTTGATAATAAAAAACTGTTTTGTGTGATTATATGACCAGAAACACATTAAAACTCCAGAGAGAATCAAAATAACTCATTTTAAAACGAATTTACTGCTCTAGATTTGCCTGCGCTGCATCATGGGATTGTCTTAGCGGCTGAGGAAGAATCAGATGCTTCCTTAAAATCAGGTCTAAATAAGGTTTCTCAGTAAACAGCATGTTTAAGGTATCTGAGAATTGGGACAGCCTACATGTCGGGAGCGCATACTATGACATAAAATGCTGCCTATGTAGGAGCTCACTAGGTTTTGAGACACACCCATAGACTCCTAATGTCAAGTAGATTTACCATAGTAACCACAAGAGTGATTAAATAAATAAAAGATTTTCTTTTGGAAGATATTTATATTTACAGCAACAACGAAAATAAAAGCCACACACAACAATATCAGCATATTATAAATATGTGATAATCACTATAGAAACATATTACTTTTAAATTATCACAGTAATACACTATCAAGTGATTCCCACACAAACTAAAAAAATTACAAAATAAATACAAATTCAGACCAAACATTGTCTTGGATCTCTGCAATGACTTTTGCCCCAAAGGTTTTCCAAAAACACCATTGTTCAAACCCAGAATGTTACTTGTCATGGTAACAAAACAAGTCCAAAGGACTGGAATGTCAGTTTTGAGTCACATCCTCCAGCCCTATGTTATTTCTGAGTGGACTGTATGGGACTAGAGAAAAGAGACTTAGGAAATAATTCAATTCATCCATACAGTGAACTCTTACTTATATACAGGCTATTAAAGCATTGGGAGGCAAAGACTTTAACATGCTACTGTGTGTATCTGTGAAAGAGATGAGTTCTAGTGTAATAAAACATAGAGAACCAAGAAAATGAATGTGGTTGTGTTATACTTTAGCCTTTACATTACAGTCAGTACGTGACATTGCTTTGTATGTGTGTGTGTAATATGATTTGGTCAAGATATTAATGCCGCTAACAAGCAATGGAAACTTACAGCCACCAGACTAGCGATGAGTAAAATGTCTAAATCACCCCACACTTATTTTATAATGTAAATGTACACAGGCTATCATTTAACAATTCAATATGCCAGTATTCAAACACTGAAATCTCTATCAGAGCATTTGTTATGTATTATTACAGGAAGCCAGAGAAAATGTTAAGGCCAACAATTCAGTGAAACGCTAACTGTTTTACCAGGACTGCACAGCGAGTCCAAAATGTGTGGCCGCAAGTGAAAATACTCATTTTTGCATTTCTTTCTAATTCCAGTTCTTTAACTACTGTCAGCATAACAATCCACCTAAAAAAAAGAAGAGCAGTTAAAGGCTACACATGTATTTTGTGGTACTTGGTATGTCCCCCTACTGCTTTACTGACAAGCATGCTTTCAAGCTGGCAACAGATGCAAAAGCCTCTGATCAGAGGCTTTAACGAAGGCTTTAACATGGTCAACATCAAACATTTGCTTATATTTCAATAGAAACCTAAAAATAGAGTCATGAATATTTCCTTAATTTACACCACTGTGTTTGTAGGTGTGTTGTATTGCACATTGTTACTCTGATAACTGTGTTAATGTGATCGTGCTGCCTTGGATACATCGTTAGGAACTGAAAAGACTAAATAGGCTAGAAGTAAAAATATGTTTCTCTAACACACTAACATGTTGGTATCATCTTCCACTGAGGAGAAAACAAATACCTGAGGCGAAGATAATGAGACCTAATCAGCATCCAACGTTGAGCTTCTGAACGGGAATCCCCTGAAAGCCATTTCTATGCCGGTGGAGCCACGTAAAGCCTTACATCTATTAAGTACTATATTTATGGAGTGCCCTCTTCAGGTTGGAAATGACCTCCAGCGTCAAATGGAGGAGTTTAAGTATCTCAGGGTCTTGTTCACGAGTGAGGGAAGGATGGAGCGAGAGGTTAAGAGGCGGATAGGTGCAGCGTCTGCAGTGATGCAGACCTGGTGAAGAGAGAGCTGAGCCAAAAAGGCCAAGCTCTCGATTTACTGGTCAATCTACGTTCCTAGTCTCACCTATGGTTACGAGCTTTGGGTAGTGAACAAGATTACGGATACAAGCTCCCGAAATGAGTTTTCTCCGTGGGGTGGCGGGTCTCACCCTTAGGGTAGGGTGATTGGGTGATAGGGTGAGGACAGTCGAGCCTCAACTCCTACACGTAGAGAGGAAAAAGTTGAGGTGGTTCAGGCATTGGGTTAGGATGTCTCCTGGACGCCTTCCTGTGGAGGTTTTCCAGACATGTCCAACTGGGAAGAGACCTCTGGGAAGACCCAGGACACGCTAGAGGGATTATATCTCTCGGCTGGCCTGGGAATGTCTCGGTATCCCCCTGGAGGAGCCATAGGAGGTGGCTGGGGAAAGCGAAGTCTGGGTTTCTCTGCTTAGACTGCTACCTCCCATGACCCGGATCCCCAGAAAAGTGGTAGATAATGGATGGATGATTGGATATCATATTTATTAAGTTTTCTCTTTTTACGATTTGCCTTTTCATCTCACATAAACTCTAATATCAGCACCAACATCAGTCAAAACGCACATCCCTATTACATCTCCGTATGACACACAGTTATCAGCAGAAATGGACAAAGGGAAGATAAAAATAGTGTCTGCTGCTGCCGCCTGCACCATTCTTCATTTAGGAGGGCATTTAATTCATTTATTTGTTTATTAATGAATGAATGCACCTTATTTGAGTGGAAGCTTGGGTGGACAGAGATGGATGGAGACAAGAGAAAAAGAAAGTGCAGAAGAAGAAAAAGAAATATGAGAGGACCAACTGTCCCCCAAGGAGTACTTTTTCCAAACCTCTCTCCAAGCGGAGTTTTTTCCTAAGCACTGGGTCATCTCAACCTCCAAACCCTCCTCCGCACCTCCTTATCAGGACAGCGGAAATAAGCAGCGAGTGGAACAGTTCTCCTCGGGCTTCGGCCGGTCATGTTTATCTCCTCAATTAAAGAGGGAACAGGTCACCTCTTCCTCCACACAGACACATCTAGCGTCGCAGCCATGGTAATTGCTACCAGGGAGACTGAATGTGCACACCTGGCCCATCCCCACTGTTTCAGCTCGTTCGCAAATAAAACACACTGCACGCCTATGGTGAGTGTGACTACAGCGGCATCCAGCATCACCTTCCCACCAGGTTGATCAGACAGGAGAGTGTCTGACGTTTCATTTCTTTTGCCATTGTGCACTAGCACTACAAAGATAATGTAAATAATCAGTGATGAAGGTGTATAGCTTAGCATTCAGCATAGACCACCTTCTTGTCTACAGCATTACAGACTTGCCTCAGAGTGCACTCACTAGTTCTCAAGCGCAGACAAGCTTTACTGATATTCTATTATATGATATCAATTAAAAACGAACAAAGGATTAAAACAGTAGCAGACGGCATCTAGAAACCTGAATTCTATCTGTGCTTTCGCTCCTTTGTAGTATGATCTACTGAGAAAACTTTATAAACATGTTCACTTAAAGGTGAACAGTTGTGATCAGTTGATTTATAATGGCAGATAGCGTCATCAGATGCTGAAGATTAGAATCCTTGACTCAGACTCATCCTGATGTATGGTCTATACCCTACACTGCTCATCCACTAGCTTAACTACACAGTTAACATTATTATGATCACTTTCTACTTTCGATGGCCGCAGAGCAAGGGAGGCGACGTTATGGTCTGGTGAATGTTTACATGACGCTCTCTGGGCCCACTCATCCATCCAAGGCACTCTCAACCAATCTGGGCAGATTACATACACCCACACATGGGGATTGTCTTCCCTGGGGTGGATGGGAGCTTCCAGCAAGACAATATGACATGCCACACATACAAATGTCCCACATTGGTTGGGCTGACCAAGACATGCAAGTACTACCCTGACCCCCTAATTTCTCAAACTTGAACTTAAAGTTGAGCATCTGTGGGACCACCTTGATCGTGGTGTTCGCTCTATAGATGACCACAGAACCATAGAAATTTCAACCAAAGTAACAGAAAGAATATATATATATTTTAGTGCTGTGTATTGGCAAGAACCTGGCGATACAATACATATTGTGATACAGCGGTCATGATATATTTAATCACGATATATCGCGATACTGCAATAGTGATTTATTGTGATTTTTCTAATCCTACTATTAAAACACACCACTATATGAACAGGTTTGACAATACTTACAATAGCATTGCGCCCTTGTGCTGCTTGTTAATGTTGGAGTGGAGCTGAAAATGGATTACAACACTGCCATCTAGTGATCAGAGGTTTAAACACAACACACAATGATTCACTGTCTGCCAGGAATCTGTGTATCGATACTGTGTTTTTGTGAATCAATACAGAATCACTAAACATAATATCCTGATATTCAATATTTTTGATATTTTCTTACACCCCTAATATATATATATATATATATATATATATATATATATATATATATATATATATATATATATATATATACATATATATATATTCCATACCTCAGTATATATCAGGTGACCAATGAGCTGAAAGGAGCTATCCCTCATGTGGCACGCTCACTTAGAGGTAAACAATCCTGATGGCTAATAGATGCAGGTCCAATCGAAGGATACAATTTAAACTACGCCAGCATCACAGAAACAATCAAAAAGTTCTAATAGCTGACAGCTGTATAACCCACAATGTGTTTGAGCTCACTTTAAAAACACACCTTACTCAGTCACGGTCACTTCTCTGCTTCACATCCTTGATTTACTTTAAGACATTTCATTTTTCTTTGGAACCGCAGCCTCGTTCTCTAATAGCCATGTTTGGCCATTAAATATTTTCAAGCATGGAGTGGTTTAGATAAGAGCCTATTTTTTTTTTTTTTTGTGAATAAAAAAAAAAACCAACAAAATGTTTGAGATCTCTCTAGCGTGAAATTATGTTAAATGTCAAGTTGGAGTGACATAAAAGTCGCATGAATTACGATCTGGCTGTTGAGACCGAGTCATACTAACACATACTAGACACATATAAGGCTTCAGTACTGTCCGGATACTGTATGGAAGTGTCCCAACTCGCATCTAAGACTAGATTTAAGCCACTTTTGAAAGTAATCCTTCTCTTCATAAGTCTCTGCAATGTCAAGCACTCTCAGCTCAGCTCTCAATCGTCTAGTGTGAAGCGTTTTGAACACACGCAAATATTTCTCCAAACAAATGATATGTTTTGTCACAGTTCTGGATATATATAGCAGCAGCAACTTATGTTGTGCAATAAAGCATTTCTGCATTGTGCAATGAAGTGTGGCTTTTCTTTCTGCAAACTTTTATTCATTCCTTACAAAAATAGGCCCTTACTGAAGTTTTAAAGCGAAGTAGCTGAAAGCATATGAGAGGACGTGGCTATGCATGGCCATGCTTCCTCATCAACTCATCAGTTTAAAGGAAATCTTGGAGATGTAGGAAAGTCTGGAGATGTACAGTACAGCTCAATATCTCTAGAAGTACAAAGCTAAAAAGTAATTCAACTGTGGAAGTAATTGCGCATTGGGATGTGCAGACGTGTATACTCTGTAGAGGATGTATAACAAAACATGGAATTTGACCAGGGGCACCAAGACTTTTGCATACAACAATAAGCTCCCGTGACTTGTCAGGTGCATTAGCCTCAGGCTAATGTCAGGCCAAAACTAAAGAACCCAGCTTAAATTCTATTCATTTAATGCATTAGGGTATCTAAACTCTGATGAACTTCATTTTAACCAGAGTCATGTTGTGGTGTTGTAGTGGTTATTAGCGCACATCCTTAGGGCATCCACGTAGGGTAAAACGAGGGGAAACCATATATGGGACGACTATCTTCATCTGAATCAGCTCTTCATCGGTTTATCAGTGGTGTTATCGGGCTGGCCGCTGGCTGAGCGGGAGAGGAAACTCAGATCTTCCTGGAGTGGCTCATTTACACACGGCCGAGCGGCTTCGTTTTTAAAGTTATCGCAGATCGATCAGCAGATGGACTTCTGTGTAAGCTGCTGAGGGAGGAAAGCCATTTTCATACGCGCACATACACACTGCCACACCAAAAACACAGCAGAGCCACCAACAGCCCGGGGAAAACACACACACACAGCCTTTCTGCCTCCCTACACAATGTCTTGGTATACATACAAACAAGAAAACAAACAAAAAAACACACAGTCCCCTTTTTCAAACAAACAAAGTCGAGTATGCAAACACTAAAGCACATAAACTTCTCTTTAGACCATGACAAACACAACAGAGAAGAAATGGTCGACCACATTCTTATGTCCCTATCTGCTAAGCTTCAGTTCATTGTAAAGAGGACGTACTACAATTCTCTATTCTCTGTCCTTTAGTGTGTTATGAAGCTTCTTGTGCATGTGACCAGTTCTACACAGTTCTAAAGCCCACAGTATGCACCAATGGGAGAAACGTTCTCCCACAGAAACCACTTTTAGTGGAATCTCAGCTCTTTACGAGGTGATGTCATCTTGCAACACAATCTTTATTGCCGGCCTACAGGCAACCTGAACGTCCCCTCACATAACGAGTGCTTAAAAAGTAACAACTAATGAAACGCTTTGCTCCAGTCTAGCTTGGTGGATCAGGTCTACCAGCCTGTTCTACCTGGCTTTCAGGATCAGACTCTCAGAACCACCAGCTCTGTAAAAACAGCCACAGGGTGTAGGGCGCCACTCTGGCAGTCAACCAATCCAAAGGGGGATTTAGTTAGAGGGAGTGAGCTGACCAATTGTAACACACTGGTCTTGTTCAGAGGCGGAGCTTAAAGACATTAGAGTTTTAATTAAGTGATTCAGACGAATGTAGATTTACAGTATTATAGTATTTATAGTAGCTCTAACAAATTTTTCTAAATAGAGTCATGAACATAATTAAGCATAATAAGCTCCTGTACAACACGTCTGTGAAAATACAACAAATCCAAATTAATCCAAAGAATATTCATTAGAATATTCAAAGAATATGCAAAGAATATTCATATTTTTAAAAAGTATGTTTTGATCAATAATTAAATGTTTAAAGCTTCTGCTGCAGAACACACTACGGTCATGCCAATAAACAATTTGCTTTGGATTTAATTAGAGTCTGAAACTAAAAATAATAATAATTGATGTTCATTTATTGATTTCTTTTGTTCTACATCATTACATGTATTGTATCTGCACTGGTTAAACACAGTGGATATGATGCCTGTACAAAAAGCCTGTCTCAGGGGAAAAACAAGCGAGTGTCTCTCTCGTCTCTCATTTGTCAGGCAAAACAGGCTGTTTGAAAGGGCCTCAGGCAAAACCACTTCCAATCCAGTTAAAGAATTTAAGAAAGTAAGAGACTACTGAAAAATTCTAGATACATGGACACTATTTGACACTTTGCTGTACATCCTGTACATTTGCACTCCTGGACACTATTTAAACACTATTTAACTTTTACTTAAATACAATCTTTGCACATATATTTATTTTTTAATAAATATCCCAGTACTGTAATGTATCTGCTGATACCCGTTTTTCTCTTACACATTAACTAATTTATTACTGCACTACCTTTTTGCCTTCAGTCAGGGTGTATAGTCTGTATTCATATGTTCTTGTATATATTCTTTTTTACTATTGGAGTTCTTTATTCTTTATATACCTTATTGTTTTTTTGTACTGTGTTTTGTACTTTGCTTTGTTGTGTGTAACTGCTACTGGCTGCTACATTTCCTTCGGGATCAATAAAGCATCTATCTAATTTTTCTTGATGACCATTACACAAGTTCAGTACTTAGAGTAAGAATCTAAAGACTGAGCTTTGGGGGGGGAAGCTTGACTATTTAGCTGGACCTATTTGACGACTCAGGAGACGTGACACCAAGCTATGTAGTCTACTTGTCTTTAAAAATAATAATAAAAATAACAAACTCATCATAAAGTCTGGTTACATGAACCAACAGCCTGGAATGTAGTTGCATATTGACACCAGTGATACAGAAAAAACGAAGACAACATTAATGTTGTTAACATTGACGAGAATATTAAATATATAAACAAATACAAAACTAATTAAATTATAATATGTTGGTTATTAGGGCTGCACTGATGGCCAATCGTGATGCTGATGCAAATACACAAATATCTATATAATGTAGGAAATTGGATACTTAAAGTTCGATACTTAGACTAAGAATCTTGAAGACTAAGCTTTGGGGGGGGGGGTGCTTGACCATTTAACTGGACCTGCTTGACGACTCTATGTAGTCTACTTGTCTTTGAAAATTATTTTTTTGTTTGGACAGCGATGGTACATTGCCTTCAAAGGGTCATATGTTTTCTTATTTATTCCGTCATAAAACCTCTGAGAACTTCACGAGAAAATAAAAACTTTATATGATTACAAATACGTTTAGCTGTAAAATGTCCAGCTTATGGTGAAATCCATTTTTGCTTTTGAGCCGACCACCTGTATGACCCACCAACAGCTGCACAGCAAGACACCCAAGTACACCAAACCACAATCCGAGGCTCAACTCAC